>JH431527.1:242065-262715 GCA_000239455.1 Strigamia maritima
TNTTTNTTTNTATTTTTTTTTTTTTTTAATTTTTTTTTACATTACAATGAATTTCGTTTAAGCTTTTCATCATTTTTTAAATTTAAATTTCAGTAAATGGAGGTGAAAAAAACTATTGGGTTCCTATTGACATAGTTTTAAAGAAGATGTGTGAAATTGGACTTGTGAAAAGTGGTTATGTTAAACCTTGCTGGATTGAATCGATTTTGAGTTAGAAAATGATATCATAAACGACTGTGGAATAGAAAATGTTTTCTTACAATTTCCCTTCAAACTGCCACCTGGTTGTGGTAAAACCATTTCGACAATTCAACAACACAGCGTTGTCAATTTGCACTCTTTTAAAATCAATACCAAAACATGAAATTAAAACAAAGGTTTTTTTTTACAATTTACATTATTATAATATATTTTTTATATTAGAGACACTGCGATTTCTCGCAAGAAAAATTACAAAATTAAAAAAAAAAACGAAATATTTTTAATCATGGTATTTTGTTTTTTTAAATTTTGTAATTAGAATTTCGTACTACAGGTTGCAATAAAAATTGACTATTCCTAAAATACGAAAAAAAAATTTAAGAAAAAATGAAAAACAATCAAAATGGCAAGAAAACAAAATTAAAAATCACTTTAAAACCGTAAAATACTAAGAAAAAAGATGGTACTGTTTGTCAGACGGTAAAAGAACGAATAGATGGGGACAACATCATCATCGCTTTGTTCGTTCAACGTACCGGTACGTTGAACGAACGAAGCCGACTAAAATGATTAAAAATTTTAACAAATTTATTAACAGTAAGAAGTAAGAAGTGTTTTTACAATATGGTAAAACATACATTTTTCATACATTTATGTTCCTTCTCATCGGTTTAATCATCAAAAACGATCCACTAACTTGGGCTGTTAGATTTGAGGTTAGATCGAGTCAAAATGGCGGAACACAACAAACAAAGCAGGCGGAAAGGCGCATGCGCAACACAGTTTTATTTACGAAAAAATATCACGAAATGTACCACGAAATATTTATTTTATTTCGTTACGAAATTCAAAAGACGAAAAAATTAAAACGAAATCACATTAATATTTCGTTTTTTTAAATGATTTCGTATATTAATTTTTTCGTACGAAAAATCGCAGTCTATAATTTTTATTATTTTTTTTAATTTTTTTTTAATGTATTGTAGCACTAAGTGCGACGAATTCTAATGAGCTGCGTGTGTTTAGAGGTCTGCGAAGGAAAGTCTTGATAAATTTGCAGCTTTATGTGGAATTGTGTTTGCACGTGATGAATGGATCCGGTGAATTATGAAGAAGACGGGATGTAGGATATTATTAATAGGACGAGTCTTTAGCATTTTCTCTTCTCATTTATCCAGTCTTCTTCCACCCCCTCTCATCCATTTTTTTTATTTATTTTTTTTCGAATAAATGACAATGAAGTTTTAACTCGTAAGATCATGACTTCTTTTTCATGTCCAAATCATTTTTTTAATTTATTTTTGTAACCGCGGGTGGCCTCGTGCCCCCTGCCATCTAATTTATAGTCTTTTGATGACCGCTGCGCCTCCACACGACGACCCCTGAACGCGAGCATAATTTTGTCGCTCACGGCAGCCGCATTTCTTCGCTACCCGATGCTATACGTGCATGGTCACCACCTACACCCCGCATCTGCCGTTTGGCACGAGCCAGATTGGGCAGCTAGCAGCGGTTTCTCGTTCTTGTCTCGTGCAACGGCGCTTGACGTGATCTGTCCCTTGTGGAGGAATAACTGATTTTTTTTTTTCTTCGAGATGACGATGGGGTAGGCTGGTGGTGATGGGTATGTTAAAGTTCTTTTTTAAGGCTATGTACGTACGTGCCGCGGTTTAATAGACGAGTTTGGCTTTTTATATGGGCTCTCGATTAATTGTGTCGTAATCAATGTTTAATGTTACTTTTTCTTTCTATTTTTCTCGTTGTTCTTCTCTATAGAAATAAGAGGATTTTTTACTCGGTGGATGTAAATAATTAATTAATATTAAGGTTGAGGATCTTAAATGAAATGCGAGTTATGTTTATATCTCAAATGAAGGTGTTCATCCCGTCAAAAAATGGCGAACAAATTATTTTTCCACTTGTTTTTCCACCAAATTCTACTAAATTCTGCACTTCCTACATTTCCCATACATATTGATACTTTTTCCCACACTATGTTTTTCTACTTAACATAAAAACTAAATTTTCCACTATTTTTTTCCCCACTAAAAAAAACAACTAAATTTCACACTGTCGCCCGATTATTATTCTGAGTGGTTATTTCCACGGAATTTCTGTGGAAAAATCGAATTTTCGTGGAAATAACCTGCAAATAGACACTTTATCAGGTTTTTCCGATGCTCAATGAGGGCTTCTCTGTACGGAACAAATTTTTTTGTTGCAAAAAATTTTTTTTAGCTTACCCACTTTCGGCTGCACCCAAAAGCAGAAAATAATTTTTTTAAATTTATCTACTAATTTGATTCATTCAAGGGGGTGGCTGGAAAATTATTTTCTACTTTTTAGTCATAAATTAACTGTTAAAAAAAATTATGACTAAAAAATGGCGGCCCGAAAAAACTGCACACTGGATAATGACTGAAAACACAATTCGGACGTCATCTGGTGGCCGAATTTCGAAGTTAACGAAACGATCTATACGATCTATACAGGAAAATGCAAAAACAAAGTATAGAAATGTTCAGGATTAAATGGGCCATTTTTAGAGATGCAGAACATTTAATTTCACCAACTATTAGTCCCAAAACGAACTGGCTACTTTTTAATAGCTGAAAACACAATTCGGGCGCCATTTGCAATATGACGTCATACTGACATCATCTAAAACTCGCCTATAAACCAATCACAGATGGGTTGGAACAAGGAACAAGGAAACAAACAGTGAAGTTAAAAGAAAGTGGGTAAAAAATATTGTTGTGGGTTTAGGTATGTGAACAGGAAAAATTCTAACAAACATTTCTAACAATAACAGTAGAATTGTTAGAACTGTTTGTTAGAAATTTTTCCATTTATATACGTGAGCCCACAACAATTTTGCCCAAAAAAATTTGTGTCTTTACAGGGAAGCCGTCATTGAGCCTCGGAAACCTGAAAAAGTGGCTATTTGGTTATTTTCAAGAAAATTTGGTTTTTCCACGAAAATTTGGTTTTTCCACGAAAATTTGGTTTTTCCACGAAAATGCGGTTTTTCCACGAAAATTTGGTTTTTCCACGAAAATGCGGTTTTTCCACGAAAATTTGGTTTTTCCACGAAAATGCGGTTTTTTTTCACAAAAATTCGGTTATTTCCACAGAAATGCCGTGGAAATAACCTTTTTTCTTATAGTGTAAAAATATAGTTTTTTAGTGGAAAAAAAAATAGTGGTAAAACATAGTGTGGAAAAAAGTATTAATATGTGGGAAATGTAGGGACTGCAGAATTTAGTGGAATTTGGTGGGAAAAACGAAGAAATTTAATAAGAGATAAATGGGACCTCAAAAAATGTCTTGTTGAAGGTAAATGGTTGTTTGATACATTTTAACTATTCAGAGTGCAGGATATTATCGAATCAAATTGTTGATGATGGCGACGGTATTATTGGAGCGTAATTCGATTTGTTTACGTGATATAGGTTTGACATGGCTGTTGTTGGGAATTATTTTTCGGTGGCGCCACGTCTCTTCTTATCGATTCTGACGTTTGAAAGCACCGCACAGCTGTTCATTTTAGGCTATAGTCGAGAGGGGGTCTTTAGATTCGAAGGGACCACGTGATTATACGAAATGAATTTGTTACAAGTTGTTAATTAAGTCGCTGAAATGGAATTTGTACGCTTTTCTTCCTTCACAGCGATTGTTCATCAATCCAAACAGGGAAATAGAAGATGGAGTTAACGAGATAGGGACTAGATAGTGTGAGATAAAAAATAAAATAAAAATAAATAAAAAAAAACTAGATGGCGGTGAATGAATGTCGAAGTAATATTATAGAAAATAAAGAAAAAAATAAATAAAAAAGAATTAGTTAGGACGAATAACAAAACAACATTTTGCCAGATGCCACCTCCGCCATTAAACGTCAATTGTCAGGAAAGAGCAGACACGTCAATAGTAGTGTAGAGTCTCGAGTGGGGGGGTTGCAGAAAATAAGCTAGTGTGCAAGCTGGCTGCGTCTGGAGTCAATAGGCAGTTTCATGGGCTTGCACTGCACTCAATTTTTGTTTTTCTTTTACTGGCTTGTGGGCTTTTGATCTCGTGACGTAGTATCACTCGAGGCATCTGTTTGATCATGGAACACGGTGCTGATGCTGCTCCTGCTCTTGTTGTATTCGGCTTCCTCCCTTCACTCTGTCTATTTCTCCTTTCGGCCTATCTTGATGACAAAAATCAACAGCGGAGAGACAGGAAAAGAAGGGGCCACGTGATTTGTGGATCTGAGAAAAGGAGGACAAAGACGAAGAATGGTGGATAATGGTTTTGGGTTTTCTTTAAGGGTGAATCGAAAGATGTAGAATGGAGGTATAGTTGATTAAAGGGAAAGGTTGGTGGAATAGGAATAACGAGGAGCGAAATTGGGGGATCATTAAGGGTTCGTTTTGGGGGTTATTATGGAAATTGTTGGGATTATATTTCAAAATTAAAGCAAAAGTTAATTAGTGTTGACATCAGCGGCATCAGTGCACTGCTCGTTACAGTTTGGGTACTTTGATGCAGACATGTTGGATACACAGTTTTTAGACATGTCGGTGGTTTAATCACGTCCGATTTGATGCGGAGGAGCACACGTGTTTAAACAGATAAATTTACACAAAACTGGGGAATATAATGAATTCCAGGCCGGATTTATTGAAATTTTCTGTTATTCTGTAATCGTAGCATTCGATCAAATTGATCGTTATACGACGATATTTCGGTTTTAATTATAGAGTGGATTGTGGGTATCGGGAGAAGAGAACTGTTTTGTAACAGACGTTGATTGGCAGCGGTTTGGGAAGATTGTTTGCAGTTATGACGCCGGGTTGTTTGCGTTTCAGAAATGGATACTCGCTTGTCGCATCACGTAGTGTTGCGGCCAGCCGGGACTCAATTGAGGGTCGGTTGAACACGAAATTTTATCTAAATTAATTTAATTTTTTTTTTTTAATTTTCTGTTTTTACTGAGAATGTACCTAGTTTATTATTGAGTTTTGTAATAGAGTACCATTAAGTGAACGCACTACTGTACTAGGTGGTTGAAGAAATTGAAAAGTTGTCGCCATTAGATTCCCATGCAGCGCACCCACTGTGAATGTAACGTGCCTCAATGTGAATCAATAGAGGGGCGAGAGAGCCTTAAAAGATATGCACACAGGTGTACATACGCATGCGCAGTAATTGAAGTTTGGGGTAGGTAAAAAGTTGCTATCGATTATGTTTTGCTTTGTTTTTTTTATTTATTTAGTTTTTTTAATTTTTTTTTTTATTTATTTATATATATATATATATATATATATATATATAAATTTCATATTTTTTTTACTGGGTTTAAATCGGAACGGATCATTTTGAATTTTAAATTTTTAAAAAAAATTATTATGCGCATTGTAAATGTAGTAGCTGAAAGAAAAGTGAAATTTAACGCTTTTGTGATGAATCGGAGTGGAAAGTTAAACATTTAAGCCTAATTCGCCTTTATTTAACATGGGAAAATGTGTCTGAAAACCACGGATGAAGCGAGTTAATTAAACGTTAATGTTTTTTAGCCCGGAATAATTGCTTGGTTTTAACTCTTTAAGACTAAAGACGCTTTAAATTTACAATTTTTTAACTTAGGTTTTTGGTGCAGTTTGCCGAGAATGAAGAATTGAAGAAATCAACAAGTCGAGACTTCGCTTGATTTGGATGTTTTGTTATAAAATAAAAGTATTGCGTCGCTTGAATGGTGAATGGTGAATGGTGAATGATCAGCGCATCAATTCGTGCTTAGGAATTTTCTGGCTGAACATTTC
Source organism: Strigamia maritima (assembly GCA_000239455.1). Classification (NCBI taxonomy): domain Eukaryota; kingdom Metazoa; phylum Arthropoda; class Chilopoda; order Geophilomorpha; family Linotaeniidae; genus Strigamia; species Strigamia maritima. The sequence continues at coordinate 248,074 of JH431527.1, forward strand.
GAATAATTTGGTGTACAGTAATTAAAGAATGAAAGTGAAAGATGCACTGAATCGGTAGCCATAAGAGATGCCCGTATCGATTGTGGCTTGCCTTTGCCTCGTGCCAGCCACTCTTACTCAAAGATTTGACGAAATATTGGCCCAAGAAGCCCGTCCATCTCATCTCATCCAGATCCCAGGTAGGGGGGCTTAGGAGCGAGGGATTACCGAGGAACGGCTTTAGTGGCGGGGCTTACGTTCGGAGGAATTTGTTAGTGAAAATATTGCACTTGTATTAAAGTGAGTGAGTGAGTGAGAGTGTGTGTGATTTGATGGCGAAAAAGATGGCGCTTGTTGTAGGACATTGTAACGATGATGTTTTTATGGGAGAAATTGTGGAAAACACGTTCGGGGAGTTGTGTAAGTTGTATTTGAGCGGGTTGCGAAGCGGGGTCCTTTTCTCGTTGTTACGAGCGACGACATTGATTTGAGCCGAGTCGAGCCGAGCCGAGCCGAGCCGAGCCGAGCCGAAAAGCGAAGAAGGGGAAAATGACGTTGGGATGAGGATGAGGATGAGGATGAGGGAGAAAACCTGTCGCTCGCATGTGTACAATCTAGCGTTTTACGACGTCGAGAGCGGATCGGAGATAACCTCGGTCCAATTTGATGGTTATCGGCCAGTGTGGGTGTATGTGGATGTATGTTGTATAATGAGAAATGGAAATGCATCGTCATTAGATGATGAAAAGAGGCCGAAAAGTGATTAAAGGTGAGCAATAAGAAGGAAGAGACTAGAGAGATTGAATAATAAAATGTAAATTGCGGACTTACCATGTGGAAGACAGAGCAGCAATAATAATGTGTAGAGAAGGAGGGCGCGTATGCGATCCACGTCGCCGGGTGTGGGGTCCATGCTCTGTCTCGGTCGGGGATGCCGTGGCCCGGCCGGCCTCCTCGCGCATGGGTCGGACCCCCGCGACGAGGGGCTTGTGGCAGGGCGATTCCTATGGCTATGGTACGCGGTGTGGGGGGCGCACGAGGCCCAGGCTGGCTCCGGCGCTCATACCGCCCGGCTGCCTCGTCGACGGACTCCGGCTCGACTCGGAGGCGCTCACTTGTCGTGTGTGCGCATGCTCGCGATCAGATGCGTCTTGATGGGGGTTTCGCAGCGCGCGAGGGCGCTCGTGTAGTTGGATAGTGGTTGGGAAGGGAAGAAAGGAAAGGGTAAAAGTAGTGAAAGGTGAGTTTTTTGCTTATTTTTTTTTATTTTTTAATTTTTATTTCAATTTCTGTGATTTTGCGTGATTGATAGTCTTAGTGATCGCAGATGCAATTTTTTCTGTAGTTTTATCTATTTATCTATGAAATAGCAATGTGGGGTTATGAGCAGGGTGCTGCATCAGGTATTGTTTTTATTCAATTGGAATTGATTGGGTTGCGAACAAGTGTCGGGTTTGCTTAAGAATAACTGGGTATGGTAAATCTTGTTAGACAATTGCTTGGGAAATTTAATATAAATTTAGCAGGTGTTTAGATGAGACACAGCACGATTTGTTATTTTTTTTTTTTTTTTTTTTTTTTTTTAATTTTTAGTTTTGAATGCGATGAAACCACTTGTGCACGTGCTATTGATCATTTTCTTTGGTTTGGGAATTTGGATAACAAGGAAAACGAATAAATCTTAAACAAAAATTAAATTAATTTTTTTTTAAAAGTTTTAAGTGCAAATTTTCAGTCAATTTTTATTTACGGGCTTCGATTCTATAATACTTGTAAAATAATAGGAAAACTAAATTTTTCGACCTTTTTCGGTTTTTCTGCACAATCCTTCGACCTTTTTATATCTGCAACATCCAGTGAAGTGCTTAAAGCAGCATTATTTCATGTGTGCTTTGTGTATGTACATTTTGGTTGAATGCACACTGTGTAATAGATATTAAAGTAAATATTTAAAAAAATCGTCTGAAAAACGAAAAAAAAAAAAATAAAAATTTTAATTTTCTATTTTTGTAAGAATGCGAAGTGACGAAAGATTGCACCAGATTTGGATTTGTATATGGCGTAATATTGTTGTTTTTTTTGCCATTATTTACTCATTAGTGGTGCATGTTGACTGCAATTCATTCACCATTGTCTCATTAGACATGGTTTGTAATTAAGTTTGTGAGAGAAAAAAAAATTGTGATGGAAGTAAAATAGAAAGCGAGTGGGTGATGCGATGGCGGAAAAAATATAATCCTTCTCTCTTCTCTTGTGATTGCGATTCCCGACATTTTTGCCTGCTCGGTGACGGTTACCGAGGCAACGCGATGGAAGCACCAAACGACGATGGTGTTCGAAGATTATCTCAGTGGCAATTTTTTAACTTTTAAAAAAAAAAAAAAGGTGGGGGGGGTCTCGATGGTACGATATGAGTAATATGTGGACAGGTTGATTACTGCACCCGAAATGAGAAATTAGGACAGCGCTTTTGCGAAAGAAACGCAAACTCCTTGTGGTTTAATTAGGCTATGTCCAATTTCTCGATAGAAAAGCAAAAGGTATAAGAATTGAAAAAGAAAATACTTTTCTGCTCGCTTTGCTGCTGACAAGATTAAGGGTGTCGACTCAGAAAGCTAATTTGCAATTAAAATTAGCATGCAAAGCAATTGGACTGCTCCAACATCATCTGAACCCTTCATTGGCACATGACACACTCACCAGACAACTCTCAACTATATACGTACGTTCCAATCTTAGGCAGAATTAAGGAGACTCTAATGTTGTTAATGATTTTTACACAACTTTTCACTGAGTCAATAAGAGCTAGGCAAATTGGTCGTGTGTTGATGGCATTTAACGATGAATAAATAAGATGTGTTTTAAGTTGTTATAATAGATTTATAGGGTGACTAGTGGATTTAGGGATTTTTGTTTAAATTGTTTTGGGTTTTTTTTTTTTTCTTTTTTTTTTTATTGCCGGAAGTTGGGGCGTTTATGGAGTCACATTTCGATGAACGGTTTGGCAATAAACGAACGGCGGTTTAAGTCGTTTATTTTGCTTAAATTTCGGTTATAGCTGTTGCCATCTTGGATTTGGTACTTAGATCGATCGGGAAGCGATAATACGTGCTTGTTTTACATTCACCAGCCAAGGTTAGACTTGCAAGTTAAACTAAAAATCACTGACTTAGATCGGAAATTTATTTTTTCTTGGTGATGGAGTTGTTGATATTGAAAAAAATAATTATTTTTCAATTAAAAAAATATATATATTTTGGTTAAGAGACTTGCTAGCACTGACCTGACCCGGTAATGGTTTGTTTGCGCTAGTAAATGGTTATGTACAGTATTTTATGTTGAAGTTTTAATAATAACTGATTAGAGTTGAGATAAGTGCTGAGTGGCAATATTTAGTACTGTACTTATTCCTTATCCTAAGCGACAGTTGTGTTCTAGCTACAATGTTCTAAAATGCGGCTACAGTGGGTTATTAAATTAAAAATTTGCTTTTTTTTTTTTTTTATTTAATGAAAAGAATAAATAAAACAAAATTGTTGTTTTTTTCGGGATAAATTGTTTTTCTGATGACTTGTCATCAGTAATTGTATTTTTTGCTAAATTTAAAACTAAAAAAATTTGGATAAATAGGAAATAGAATTTAATCTTGCAATAGAATTGCAAAATGTCAAAGATGACAACTCTAAAAGGTTAAAGGTCGGTACTTTATGAATAAATTTAAGATTATTTAAATTTACAATTTTTTTTATTTTAAAAAAAAAATATATAATAATAATAATAATAATAATAATAATAATAATAATAATAATAATAATAATACATTCTTATAATGGGACAAATACATCGAATTGTTGTGTTGTATCTGCCACGGGTTGGGATTAGCGAGGCGAAATTGGATTGAAATTAATGTTAATAGTTCACCGTTAAAATTGAAGGTGAAGCATTCAGTCGCAATGGAAAACAGAGCGAAATTCCGAATAACGAAGCAGTGACTCGTAATGTGGATCGAGAAAAACGAAAAACAGAAGAGAAAAAAAAAGGTATAAAGAGGAAAATTGAGAGAAAGTGTGGAGTGGAAGTGTGTGTCAACGGCACCCACGAGCGCGGTACGAACGTGGTAGGCTGTGATGTCGTAGATGAAGAACAAACCTTGTGTACGACTTAGGTGACTTCATCGTCTTGAAGGCCATGGCTTTTCGCCGATCGATCAGGTGCGTCTTGAAACGTTGGTGGGCGGCCAAAGGCAAACGCTAGTTGCTTGTTTTTATTTGCAAACTTTTCATTCCATCTTAATTACACAACAAGAAAGTCAATGGATACTGAGTTGCTGCATCGACGGAGTTTATATCCTCATGCGGGATAAGGCTGCTTTGCGACGGCCATAAAAACTGAAAACTCCGTACTAAAAAAAAAAAAATATAAAAATTGTAAATTTTTATTTATTTAATTTTTCTGAAAGAAATGTTGATATTGACGTTTAATTCTTTCTAATGTTGTTTTATTATTTGAGTAAAATGCGAGTTTTGTTAGTGAAGTTTCTCGCATATAGCCATCATCAGATGGTGAAGCGTATGTGAGCACTCTGCACTCGTTAAATATTTAAAGAGCAGTAAATGTGTCGACTGAAATAACGTTTCTCTTGCCTTAATCTAGTCATTTTTTTGACTTCTTTCTTTTCTTTCTTTTATTTTAGTCTGGAATAATATAAGTGAAATAGTGTGATGAGTTTTGCTCCTAGTGTTGGAATTTCTTATTTCAATTAATTTCTCGCAGTAATTTGACATCAAGTGTAAAATAATGTATCTTGGTTATGAAATCGTGAAAATCGTTTAAAATCGTTTAAACGCGTTTGGTATAACGAGTTGTGCACATGTTCGATAAATAATTAATTTACCCTACATGTAGTATTAGGATAGTCAACGTTTGGAACACTCGAGTTGGATTAATTAGGATGATGAGTGATGAAGAGGTAATTGTCAATTGAAGATGGGGGTGTGGTAGATTTGAATTGTTGGTAACACCTTTAAGTCCAGTATTAATTATACATGCTACTTTTTTTTCTGATACTTCCGGGAGTTGCGGGTCAATTGCACAGACTAATAATATGGAGGGTCAGTCACTATTGGATAAGTGTTGTCAGCACACTCACTCCATCTGATGACTTAATTTATTGATGACTAGGAAGTTCAAGAAGTTCCAAGATGAAATAAATGCAAGAGGAAAAAAGGTGATAAAAGATGCCAGTTTACATAGAATAAAACGTTCAAATTGTTGTTCTAGGAATTTCTTCATCTTTAATTTCAAAAATGAACTTTTTAGATGAAAATGTGGTCTTTAAACGGATTAATTTTACACTTTTTTAGCGGGCACTTGGGTGTATCAGTGTCACAAAATTATTGCGGTTTTATTATTATTATTATTATTATTATTATTATTATTATTATCATTATTATTAATAATTTCTAATGCATTGCATTCTAGTTAATTGGTTATTAAAAATATAGAGCAGCACGAGGCTTTGGTTTTGTTTCAATTACTACCCCAGGATTGGTAACGTTGGAAAACAATGGGCGAAATCTCTGAAAATTTAATGGGTCATTTCATGGAGTTTGAAAGAAGACGTTTTTTTTAAAGAATTTTTTTATATTTTTTTCAAAATTGTCATTTGCTCTTGTGGCTATCCAAAACAAAACAACTATCAATTTTTTATTTATATATATATACAAGTGGTTATTTTTTTATTTTTTTTACAAGTTAGGGAGGAGGACTTTTGCAGCAGATGGCGCTGAGGAAAAATGTGTAATACCAGTACAAGTAGCGTGCGTGGAAATGGTGAAGTGCACGGAAATGGTTGGTGCAAAAAATGGCGAGAAGAAGTGGTCATTGAGTGAGAAAGAGGGAGGAGTTTAATAGTTTGTTAGAAGAGTGGAAACAGAAGCAAAGTTGAGCCCAGGCGATTGAATCGAGTGTGAGAGAGCGATGTCGTCTTCCGTTTCTCGCTTTCCTTCGTGGCATCATGGGAATCCCCTAAACTTGATTAGCCGCATTTGCCAGGTTCGTGTTGCGTGGGACACGTCTCGTGATGTCCACTTCAATCGTACTCGCATTTGTTCCATCAAAAAAAAAACGCTTTTAACCTGCTTGAATGAAACTATAATCTTATATCTGTGGCATCAATCCGTTTTCTTGTGCTTTTTCCGAAATTGTTTTTTTTTGCTTCGAACCATCAAATTTTTTATAATCTTATATTTATTTTTTTTATTTAATTGTAATACTGTATGAATATTACAAAAAGTTACATTTTTTTTCCAACCATGTCGTCATTGAGTTTAATGCGCACTATTTGTAATGTAAACAACTTTTAAGAAGACAGATCGTTGAGAGTGGGCTAGCTGCCAAGATGAAACTCTCAGGAGCCATAAGATCCTCTTTTTCAATAGTTTCAGCTGTTGTCTGCTTGTATTTACAAAAGGACCTTTAATGTTGATCGAAAAGCGGATTGGCGGTATTTTTTTTTTTTTTTTTTTTTTTTTATTTTTTATTTTTTTTTTTAGTTTGGTGAAAGTGCAGGTAAATTTCAATTTATTTTGGTGTTAATTGCTCGAGTTGAAGTTAAGTAAAGCTTTCCTTTCCGAGGGATTTAAATTGTATTTATTTATCGCGGGAAATTGACCTTTCTCATTCGGTCACATTTTCCCACACAAGTCTTTTACTTTAATCCCACACACACAGATAACTTGTTGCTGTTGGCTCTGAAAGGACAAGGGGATTAGTTTGAAATGAGAAGAAAAAGGAGCAGTGCCACGCGACTTACGATGACATTAACTACTTGGTTTATGAACGTTTGCAGGCTCTTAATTTGAAGCAATTACCTAACCGTCGTTACGTTGAGCAGGAATGACCTAATAAATGACTGACTCCACATATGCAAGGTAAAACTAATCGTTTATTGTTTCGACAAAACCTTTTTCACTTTGTCGGATGCGGATTGGCAAGTTGGGGCTTTTTGCGTGTTTGGCAAGTGGCCTTTGGGTTTCGTGGGCACAAATTGAATCGACAAGGAAATTGATTGATTAAGCAGGATGCCAATCGAATAAAAGGAGTCGAAGGGGTTAGGAGGATGAGAGGGAAGGATGAGGACGATGGGTGACTCTTGGCACGTGCCCACGTGCAATACAAGGCCGCTGCCTCGGGTAGATGTTGAGAACGTTGGCAGAATACCAGAAATCAATCGATGCGAGGGTGAGTTGAAGCATTTCAAGCCTTCAGGTTCTTTTGGGTGAGTTTGCAACGCCGGTGTCCACTTGTTCATTAAAATGATAGCGGAATCAGGCTTGGAGTGGGCTTTCCAATATTGACCGCGAGCGATGGTTCAGTCTTAGTGTGTTTGGAGTTTGGTTTGGTTTGGATGTTAATAAAAATGGAGAAAGGGAATATGGGAGGACGTAGAAATGAGATTTTGGTCATGTTTATACTGGGGAGTTTGGTTTTTATTTACTAAAGTTTTTTTTTTTTTTTTTTTTTTTTTTTGATTTTTTGGAAACTCTTGGGATTGTATGGTTTGATAAAAAAAAGAAACTGAGATATGAAGTTTATGTTATTTAAGTGGGAACTTGAAGGTGGAATTATTTTTGTAATGGAGTAGAATAAAGTATTTGAGATCTTAGTATTGACTATAGGGGGGAGGGGTGATGCAGAAAAGGCATTATTATTAAACTCTGAGAGAAATTGAGTGAATTATTATTTTTTTTCTTTACAAAATTAAGTTTTTTGTTTGTTTTTGCAAATTTTTTTTGTGTTTTATGCACATTTGCATAGGACTCATTTTGGAATACAATGTTGAGTAATATCCAACATTATTTTTTGTTTTTCAGTTTTTTATGTTTTTTTTTTTTTCATTGAGAATTTGCAAAGGAGTGATTTTGGTGGCTTTTTTTATTCTTACTCTTACTTCGTTTTCTTATCTAAGATGACATTGAAAAGACAATAGAAAAGTTTGCCAACTTTCGATTATTCCATTACTCTTGAGCAACTTTTGAAATCGATTAGTTCACTTTCATTCTTTTTTCCCTTCAGGTTCTTCATTTTCTCATCTTCACTATCATGTGGCAGTGAAGGAATTATTTCATTATCTTTTTTTTTCTTTTTTTTTTCTTTGTTTATTTCTTCTTACCGTATTCTCATCACTCCAAATCTTTCATGAACCAGTTCTGAAATTGCGGTTATGATCAATCTTTTGGATTCTAGCATCCAACTTGGCTCGTTGAGTTTTTTTATTTTTTTTTTTTTTATATTTTTATCTGTGATGTTGATGGAAAATCTAAGAATTCGTCATGTCCTCCCACAGCTCTCGTTTGTATCAAAATGGACTCATCCGATGACAATTTTCCTTCTCGTCGACAAATACTTGACTGTTGTTGCATCGAATCGATATTTGCCAGGTTCTCATTATCTAAAGAAATATAAACTGGTGACAGCAATTTTTTGTGAACCGAACTCACGATTAGTTGTGACTGGTCGTAATTGGCTGTTGTCACTGGCCATCATTTTCTCAGGTTGCAAAAGTGCATAGGAGCACGAGTGTTTGACCTGATCTTTAATTTTATCACTATCTATCCATTGTTAAAAAGCGAAATAAACAGCAATCACAACTGACATCAACTCGCGCATAAACGTCAATTTCTATACATTAGATTATTAGAGAGTACGTAATGCTAATGAGGTTAACTAATTAAACTTGGAAATCAGTTTAAAATGAAATTTTATATGAAATCATATTGATTAGCACGAGATAAGACGCTGAAAATAACAAACACGACCCAAAATTGGTTTGTGATTAAATTAAAATTTCCGCGATTTTGCAACTGTGGGAAAAATAACTCAGAAGAGGAAATATGCCATCATCATCATTTTCTAGGATTTTTTTTTTTTGTTTGAAATTTTTTCCTTTTTCTGAAAAAGGAAAATTAAAACGCAAATTTCCGTCGATTTAATTTTTTTTTTTTTGAATTTATACGGGGAAAATGTTGAAACACTAAATTAAGACAATCAACAATTACTATCAGACGAAGCATTGTCTGCAATAGGAAGTGAAGGCGAATATTAACGCTAAGTGGTTTTCATAATAGCTGAGATCATATTTAAATGGTCAAAGAGCAAAATAAACAGCATAGTAAACTGACCAATAACAGGGTGGTCAAAAGGCAAAAGTGGCGTTTTATGGTTTAACAACTGCTCGTGTTAGTTGGTGTATCACGTTTCCAAGGCCTAAAATAAAGGAAAACCAAGTTTTAGTTGGTTAAATTCGATAATAAAGCGTTGTAATTTGATTAAAAGGTGTGCGTCTATGTATTGCAACTTGCGACATAAATTTGATTTTAGTGCAGCGAAAACTCCGAGCAAATATTAACTCTAAATAAAGGGATTTGACAGATGCTTCGGAGCGGACCTCGGGTTTATTGTAAGTATATTTTTATATCTTGCATCTGTCATGTTTTGATGGCTCAAAGTATGGGACACGCGATCCACCAATGACAGCCTCTGTCAAGTCTCATCAACTTCAACTAACCGGTACTAAAAGCATTTTTTTTCCCTTTTTTTTCTTCTACTTCTTCTTCTTTTTACCTTAAGTTTCGGAGGAGGTGTTGTGAGTCTATGTGGTGCATTATAAAAAGCATGTGTGGAGTTTCAATGGAGTTTTTCAGGTGATTTTATTTTTTTTTTATAAAAGTTTCCAGACTTGTTTGCACTAACATTTTTGAGCTAAAATTTTTTACTTCTACATTGGATAATTTTTGATAACTCATCTGTGTAACTCTCCAGTTATCATGGAAACAAAGTCTCATCGAATTATTAAACAGTAATTATTTCATTTAGAAGTAAAAAAATTTAGCTCAAGATTCCGTGTATGGAGTATAGGTTAAAACCTCTGTGTTTGAAGAACGCGTGACCGGCTAAGTTGAGAGAGCTTCTGGTTGCGTTAGGTCCCGGCTCACCAAACTCGGGTCAGGTTGATATAAATATTTTAGTTCCAGGTCGGAGCTTGTAGAATCAAAACAGTTGCCGGAATAAAAGCTAATAAATTTTTGCTAAATTAATACAACCATATTATGAATGCCACCATATATGGTCATTTTTAGAATTATTTTTTTAAGTGCATCGAACAATCGCCGGTATAAGGCTCTAGCTAATGGGAGTTTCTTCCAATGTGCTGGAAACACAGTTTAGTTGCATAAGGATGAAGGCCCTAATGCTACACTATGCATACTAAAGGCCTAAATGCAGAATAAGATGGCTGAAATATAATAGGTCTAAGCTAAATAAATTATTTTATGACTTATGGACAGGTTAGAGAAATAATATGAACTACTGGCCATTTTCTTAATGCTGATTCGGTCAGTGAGCATACCAGACCAAAAACCCTAAAAATGAATACGAGTAGAAAACTAGGGTAACATAAATGCATAAAAGAAAGTTGAAACACTAAGTGACATTCACAAAGAGTGAAAGCTGACAAACAACATTTCTGATGTGTTAGGTGTGAGGTCTTAAGTTGTTGCCATGAGTTAAACTCAAAGATAACATAGAGCAAAGTTGGAAAAGTCGTGTGATTCGATTTTTCCGGCATGTTGGATAAAGTGAGTATTACGTTTTACAGCACCGATTCGATTTTTACAGCATGCCGTAAAAATGACCAGATGTCAGATTTGCAAAATCTGGTCAAACTTGGTTTTTCCGGCATGCCGTTCTTTCCGAGGGAATACGGTAACAAATATGCCAAGCCACTCATCCGTGACCTTGACCAGGAGATGACAACCGATGAACAAAAAGGAGGAGAAAAGTCACATGTTTACAACAAGTTTGTTTACAACAAATTACAACATAAAATATGCATAAGGGATAATTTGGCTTGTGACAATATGTATATTCAAGATTTGAAAGCGAGAAAAGGACAGTTCTTGGGGTCTGAAGGTGATAGACAATTTATACCATGCAACAATTATGAATCTTTCATCGTTTTCTATAGAATTTAAGCGGAATAGGAGTTTTTCGGGTTAATATAGTTACAGTCCAGTATATTAATAATTAATTATAAATTAGTAAATACAGGATGTTCCAAAAGTTTCTTACCTATTTTAAACGTGTAAACCAGATTGGCAGCGGAGTTACCTCGTGTTAATCGTCCCGGCGACCGCAGCGGGAGGGACTTAAACACTAGGCGGTTAGTCCCTGCCCAGACCTTTCTCAAGGCTACGCTACCTGACCGTGAGTTCAGTGGTCAGTCGCGTCCTGGGCCTTCTGGGGTGTCCAGATAACCTTCCTTGCGGAAGGTCTTGTTCCCAAGGAAAGAGCTAAGTCCAGGTCCCAAGGTAAGATTCTCTCCGGTCAAGCCAGAGAGTTCCCAGTGCTTGGGGCCTGAGGTGGGTTAATATTAGTGCAAACTTAAACCTAAGTTTTTTTATTTGCAAGAGAGAAAGCAAAGACTAGACTGAGTCAAAGTCAAAAGCTAACTGATTTTATTATCAAAAACTACCTCACTATAATATGTTGGTGTCACACACCATAACAAACAGGACATGAGCTCATGAGCACATGCAAGAAAAGGCTTAACAGAACAGAAAATAGGCTTAAGTAACATAGTAAAAGTAATGATTCCGAATGCAGCCTCTAGGTGCTAATAATAACAAAAACCCACACTAGAGGCTGCAACAACGTGAATAAAAAAAACTAACAACTGTAGGAATTTGAAATTTAAATCAGTGATTCATCAACTCAAAAAGATTTTTGTAGCAAAATTTCAGATTTATTCCAACAATAACTAAAAAGTTACAACAGAAAAACTGGACGTTAAAGTCGCTCATAGGAATGCATTGGTTTCTTGTTAGATTTTTTCTATTGTTAGATTTTTGTAGAACAAAGACAATGCAGGAGATGGTGCAATGTGTTTTATGGTTTTCTGAGACAAAATTAGTTACTATGGTGCAACGAAATTACAGGCAACAATATGCGAGACAGTCGCCATGTAAACAGACTATTCGACAATGGTTTCAAAGGTTTTTGGTTAGAAACAGGCAGTATGAAACACAGAAAGAGAAGTGGGCGACCATGTACAAGTGATGAGCATATTGAGGAAGTTAGTCAGAAGTTTCAGCGTAGTCCTAGAACATCACTAAGATGTGCTTCACTTCAGCTTAACATTCCACTTTCCACTCTACATCGTATAATTCACAAGAAACTTAATTATCATGCCTACAAGTTACAAATGGTGCAAGAACTGTTACCAACTGATTGACCACAACAAAAAGAATTTGGTATGACAATGCTGTTGACATGCTGCATCAAACTTGGAGAGAAATTGAATATCAATTGGATATGCTTAGACCTACTAATGGTGGGCATGTTGAAGTTTATTAAGTAACATTATTTATTGTTTATTGCTTCTTGTCTCATGTTTTTTTTGTTTAATAAAAATCTAACAATAGAAACCAATGCATGTTTATGAGAGACTTTAACTTTCAGTTTTTCTGTCGTAACTTTTTAGTTATTGTTAGAATAAATCTGAAATTTTGCTACAAAAATCTTTTTGAGTTGATGAATCACTGATTTAAATTTCAAATTTCTACAGTTGTTAGTTTTTTTTTTTATTCACATTTAAAATAGGTAAGAGACTTTTGGAACACCCTGTACTTTTAGGAATGTTGTTTTGGACTTTTCAATATTAAGTTCTGTTCAAAGTCTTGAAACTTTATCCTTTTCTAATAAGCTGTTTACATCTTCCGGTCAAAAATAAAAAAAGAAAGAATAGGTGCATTCAGGAACTAAAACTCATCAAAAACGAGTTTTGCGTGTGGTTAGTTTTATGTGTGTTTTGTGTATAATTCTGAGTGTGAAAATCTGCACGTTTTAGCTAAGTTTTAGGCAAATTTTAGCTAGTACGTTTTAGCTTCGTTTTAGCTTCTATCACATGACTTGAAGCAGTCATGTGACGTCTAAAACAAATGGCGCCGATCTAACTCTACAACAGTAGAGTTCGATGCTGTACTGACGAGTGCGCAATTGTAAGACACAACTCATGTCTCGTGAAACGCTGGAATTGTAGCGTTTCCTAAAACGCGCGTGCATGAGCGTTTCTTGGCTTAAACCTAAACGTTTCCGGAAATGACGACACATTTCAGGAAATGACGACACATTTCAGGAAATGACGACACATTTCAGGAAATGACGACACATTTCAGGAAATGACGACACATTTCAGGAAATGACGACACATTTCAGGAAATGACGACACATTTCAGGAAATGACGACACATTTCAGGAAATGACGACACATTTCAGGAAATGACGACACATTTCAGGAAATGACGACACATTTCAGGAAACAAAACCAGGGAAACGACTGAAACATGAAAATTTTTTAGTTCCTGAATGCACCTAATATTATAAAGATGTAAAAAAATAAAATGTAGTTGTTGCTTAATTTGATGGCAAATTGAACCTTGTGGGGGTTTGTTTTCAATCAGTTTGATTAGGTTGAAGTTGTCGTTTTGGAACTACTCTGGTCGCTTTCTTTTTTCTATCGCTAAGCTCTTTGGATGTCTGCCATGTTGAGAAATGTTGTTTACTCTTTTCTTGAAGTTTATTGATTGTTATTGACCAAAAAACAATGCATTTTAAAGTTGCATTTTTCTTATTTATGTAATTTATGTTTTGGTTTGGAAAATGGGTGTCAGGTAAGAACGTGTAAATATTAAAAAAAGAATAAATCTCGTTCTCTTGGTGAGGGAAATTGGAAAGAAAAATAAATGGTCGGCAATTTTGTTGTGATTTATTCGATATTTTTATGGCCTTTGGTTGCATCTATCTAAAAAAGATCTTTGTGCCTTCTGCGTTGAAATCGACGTCGACCAGGTGTCGGCCATGCAACTCACAGCGAAATAAATATATCTATATTGACTTCGTGCTCTTATTTCCCCATGGTTTATTCTGCCAAATAAAAAAAATTGGTGCACTCAATTTCTGTGAAGTTCCAGCTTTTATTGGCCGAGAATTGCCACGGCAGCGAAGGAAGGTCAGCTGTTGTTCTCGAACCTTTTGCGAAGTTGGTTGCAGAATCGTGTGGGGGAGTTTCGGTCTTTTGGGGATTGAGACGGGGTCCGCCGGCCTCAGTGGATGCTTAAATGACATGTGCTCGTTGTAAACGGATGCGTGTTTTATGAGAATTTTTATCTCGTGCCAGAATTGTCTATGAGAGTCGATAGGGGGCATAGGAATTCGGTTCTTGATATTTCCAATAAAACAGACACGTCTGTCTGGAGTTCAGAATTCCTTTTCCGTTTTTTTCTCCCTTTTCTTTTTGAGTTTTTAATTTTGTCGACATATTCTAGTTTTAGGTGACTTTCGACAATGTTAAGTCTTATTAAAAATTAAAATTTGATGCGGGTGTTGAAATATGCATAAATTGAGAGAAGTATGAAGTTTTTTTTTTTTAGCCAAGAAATGTTGTTGTTGTGGTTGTTGTTGTATGGTGATGTAAGTTAATAAGTATTTGTTGGGTTTAAAGTCAGCTTATGGTTCTAGTCTATTGGGAGTTTTTGGGTTGCTGTTTCAGCTATGAACCGGATGTTTGTGGTAACCATTGCTTTGGGATTTTTTTTTTTTTTTTT
>JH431527.1:267870-286901 GCA_000239455.1 Strigamia maritima
TTTTTTTTTTATTTTTTTTTTTTTTTTTTTTTTTTTTTTTTTTTTTTAGGATAGGCGGACGTTGAAAAAGTCCGTCTTTCTCTTGCTATTTATTCATTCTTTCGTGTAAAACGCTGGTATGAATAAGAAGGGAGAAAATTCCACTTCGCATCGAAAGTTGGACGTGTGAATGTGTTGAGCGATGCGAAAAACTCTTGATAGCAATAGCCTCTTGTCATTTAATAAAAGGAAAAAAAGTCGGTATTGGGGGTTGTGTGTTGGGGCTTTTGATGGAAAACCGCAAAAGTTTTACCTTCCTTTTGGATTTTCAAAATTGCCGACTCCATTTTTGCTTTGTTTGCTTTGATAATTATTTTTTTTTTTTTTTTTCTTTATTTCATAAAATTTCCAAGGGGATAGTTGCATTAAAAATTTAAAATTGTATGCAGTAAAGGAGATATTATTTTTGGATATAACAGTTTCCTCTAAAAATTGTGTGTTTTGGATTTTGTGAATATTTAATTTAGTTTTGTCAAACAAGAAAAACACTTTGATTCATTTGTTAATAATGGGTGCAGTTTTTCAGAAGGTAGATTGATTATTAATAAAGAAGATGTTGCAATAAATTTTTTTTTCTGATCAGTTTTGTAATCCCCAGATTACAGTCGGTTTTACTGTGGATATACTTGAGTATGATTCTAAATCTGGGTTTCGATAAAATACAGTAACTTTGAAAGATATTAAATTTGAAAGTTGAAAATAAGGAATTATTCGGAAATTATGGGATTTGTGGCGTTTCTTGACATAGAGGAGGAGTAGTCTTTATACAGTAGGCTTGTTGGAGTTTTTTTGAAAATGTGGTACTAGAAATTATTGCCAGGAAATGGGAGATATTTCTAGATGTTTATTGTACGATTTAAAAACATTTCTTATGAAATTCTGTAACGGAGAAATCAATTTTCTCAGACAGTTTGTTATTGGCTGATTATAGTTCCAAGAAAATGATTGAAATCGTATAAAGAGTAGTAAACAATTTATGACAAAAATTTTAAAAACTTTTTTTATGTTTTCCGAATGGAATTTGTCAATTTTCAAAATATTTCTTGTTTTTTTTGTTTTTTTAATGCGATTTTTAGGTGGTATTGCGTGTCAATTGTTATACGAAATGGCATCAAATACGAAATAATCTGTTTCAAAATTCCTAATTTTTTCTTTCTTGCGATGACTTTTTTAAGTTTTGTGAAATTAAAAAAGAGATAATTAAATCTTCGCAGTGAGATGCGCGCAGTGTACTTAAATTTTGAAAAAGTGGCATCCATCTTAGAAACGATAGACCGAGCATGTCTCGAATCCAAACTGAGGTTTTAGCAAATAAAAACCTGCCAATTTTGTAATTGGGGTATCATCCTAACACGATTCCATGAGAAATCGCCATGAAAATGATGAGAAATCGCCATTGACTACAAATCAGGGGTGCGGACATCAGCGAACATTGTGGCCGTGATGTTCGCAGATGTCCGTCAAATTGGTTTGTCATTATTTTTTACAATTTAAACTATTTTCTAGCTGGATTTTTATGGCCAAGATGAAATAGAGAATTTATAAGCTAAATATAATTTTTATTCAATGTTCCAAGCAGTTGGAACAATAAAAATCAGCTCAAAATATTGCCCTAAAACTAACATGATTTTTGTTTAATTTTGGCGCAAATACAACGACGAAAGACTCAATTAAATTACAAGATTTCATACAATACGAAAATTTTGATTTTATTTTTAATTATTGCTCATCGTCCAAAAAACAATTTATTTGTTGGTAAAGTGCAGCAAAGCTCTAAGGGGGAGTTTGCGTATTTTGTGATTTTAACCAGAAATATGCCAATTTCGTTTTAGCCGACGTTATAATTAATTGACAGCGTCTCTTTTCACTTTATGGCGCGCTTTCGTGTGAAGTGAATTATATTTCTACTTACGGGATATTGGTTTGAGCTGGAATTGAAGTGGACTCAACCCTTTATCGTCTCTGGAGGATTTGGTGTGTTGCCATTTATCCTTGGAGCCAAGCTCGTTGCTTGCAGTTCTCAAAATGGCTTTCACGGTGGTGTCAGCAAATTTGTACAGATCTGCCACATCTGCCAGAAAACGAGAAAGAAAACGGCTTTTTACTTGTAATTTGTTTCGCTGAATTCAAACTTAAAACTTTCACGTCACGAGATGAATTGTAATTGTTTTACTAGCTCAAAAAAAAATTAAAAAAATAACGAATAAATAAAAATAGAACGATGCAGATGACGTGTTTTCAAGCGTGAAATTCTCGTTCATTTATGTACGATGTTTAACAATTTTTGCATGAAACTCCCATTGGTTAATGACCTATGCATTGTACTGAAAGTATATATTGTGATATCTTATTTTAATCCTCTAGTTGGGCCGAGTCGAAAAATCATTGCTTTGTAATCCAAAAATGTGCGTGCCATTGTTAACGAACGAAAACGCTTGTAAAATATTTTTTAAAAATATTTACATTTGTGTTTTTGTATTGTTTTCCGCACATTTTTTGGCTACGAAACAATGATTTTTCGACTAGAGGATTAAAATAAGATACTACAATATATACTTTCATTACAATGCAAAAAAATTCACTTTTCAGTTTCGTGCATGAATTATTGGTTAGAGTTTAGAAAGAAAACAATTTGCAAATATTTTCTCGGTATTTGTCAACAAACGAAAAGAATAAAAAAGAAAAATTGGAAATTTTCTGCTAATAAGTAGGCATGATAAAATTTGTATTTTGCTAGTTCAATAAGTCGATGGTTTTCGCAGTTAAGTCAAGTGCAATTTGCATTCGTGGCCATCACTGTCAGAACTGATTAGTTGTAGAGAAAGACGCTTTATAAAAGTTGAATTTGAGTGGATTGAGAGCGCGACCTGTCAGCAGAACGAAGAAGCGAAAGGCATAAAATCTGGCCCCAGCTGCTTTCGAAAAAAAACTATTACGGATTCCTTGAATTTTCGTTTTCTTTCTCGCGTTCTTCTCTTTGCTCGCTGCCAATAAAGAAATTATACAGTTCGAATAACTGATCGTTTTTCTAGGATACTACCAGTCACTGTCATCGTATTTTACCGTTAAAATCTCAACATTACCACCTGAACAACGGTTCCATTTCATACACAGTAGTAGAGAATTCTATTTAAAATGAGTTTTTTCACAATCACTACCTGCGCAACCCGACTCCATTGCTGTTTGGTAGGTGCAAATTCAATTTGAGCCGTGCGAGTTATTTATGAGAGATCTTTATTAAATTATGTTATTATGACAGCGTTGCACTATAAAAAAATTGCAATTCCAATCAGAAATGTTGTTCAGGTGCAACCTGAGCTCATACAAATACAATAAACAGGATATTTTGTGGGTGTCTGAATGACCTTAAGATGTCCATGACCATGAGGTCCCTCTGGGATGCATTAATTTTGAGTGAGACTCGATGTGAGGTATCAATCGTTTGTAAGAAAAAGTTTGAAAAGCTGGCAACACAAGTGAAAGATGACGTCAGCTTCAACCATGTCTGATACTCACTTTCTTTCACTACATGCCGAAGTTACTCTGCGTTCTGGTTTGACCTTTTGTGACCGGTTGCAAAGTCTTGTAAACATTGCTGGACATTACTGTGACAGATTGAAACGCTGTCTTCTATCTCAGGGCAATAGAGTTGACCGGAAAACAATTCACAAGGACAAATTGAATTTCTTTGGTTAAAAATATGTTTTGTGTAATTATTGTATAAGCCGTTTCTGCTAGTTATTGTCCATGAACAACCACATTGATATGAGAGGCAATCTCAGTTCGCTAATCATGATGTGGACATTGCCAAACGCAATTTGCCAACCGAGTTTATGTTCGGCAAGACTAGTGAAACATTACGCGTATAATATGAATATAATAAAGTTGGAAATCAATGGCTTTAATGTTCTCATAACTACAGCACTTGGTGAAAAACAAACAGCCCAGAACCTGAGGCTGAGGTAACATGCGGCAGTTCTAAGTTTCCCCGCTAAGGCAACGAAGTGATGTCTGTCATCTAATAAATGACATCAAGTGGTGAAGGAAGTGGAGTGGTGAAGTAACTTTCAGTCTTTGATTCTGTTGGAGTCCCAGGTAGCTTAATGGTAAAGCACCCAAAACCGGCAATTGTGGAATCTGGGTTCAAGTCTCGGTCCGGGCTCCAATGGAGTCTGGGCTGTTTGTTTTTCACCAAGTGCTGTAGTTATGAGAACATTAAAGCCATTGATTTCCAACTTTATTTTCAATGTGTTCTCGTGTTGTTTTCTTATATTCGACTCGTAGACATTCGGCTTATTCGGCCAATTTATTATTCGGTAAAACTTCGGTATTCGGTATTTGGCCATTTCATTATTCGGTGAAAATTTGCTATTCGGTGAAAATTCGGTATTCGGTGAATTTGCTATTCGGTGAATTTGCTATTCGGTGAATTTGCTATTCGGTGAATTTGCTATTCGGTGAATTTGCTATTCAGTGAATTTGCTATTCGGTGAATTTGCTATTCGGTATTCGGTGAATTTGCTATTCGGTATTCGGTGAATTTGCTATTCGGTATTCGGTGAATTTACTATTCGGTACATCCCTAGTTGTGGCTTTTGGAATTTAATCATGATCCATCAGATCATCAAGGAATCTGGATCTGGATCAGATTGACTGGATCACATCCAGATTTGCTGGTTTGAACGGGTTGAATGAATTAATCGAAATGATTAACGTTACAATCGTGAAAAAAAATTTGCATACAGTATTTGATGCAAAGTGAAACAAAAATACTTGTTCAAAGTAATTTAGAGCATTTCACTTGACTTAACGCAGGTGAAAAATTTTATTTTTGAAACTATAGATTTTTTTCCTCAGAGATACATAACGGTGAAATTTAGAAAGAGACGAAGAGAAGACGAAAGGAAGATGATTAGGAAAATGGGGAAAAGGATTTTTGCGAGTGGTATGAAACAATAAAAAGATGCAAAAGAATTGTAAATGAAAACGAAGAATATGAATATTACACGAGTAATTTTATAAGAAATTAAATTTTGTCTTTTTAATAAATTCTTTTAAACCAGTTAATTAATTTTACTTTGACCTGAAAATCCATCGAGATAAAAAGAAAAAAAAAGAAAAAAAATTGCGGTATGACAAGAGTACGTCGGTTGTTTTTAATTAGAGGGAAAAAGGTTGATTTGGCTGAGGCCGTGAGGGGGCAGCAGGGGTAATTATTTTTTTTATTATTTTTTTTTTTGTTATGTCATGTTGCACAATTCTTCCTTACACCTGGGAAGAATATTGTGTGTTTACCTAGCATCAAAGCACAACATTTAACATGTCAAGAGTAATGAAAATCGAGAACTCGAGCGAGGTAAAGTTCAGAAAGGCCCAGATGTCACCACTTTTCTCGTGCCAAATTGAGGACCCGTGTTGCCATGACGACATGTGACACATCTTTTCTCACGGGATTTCTTACATTAGGTTTTAGCGAATTTTTATTTTATTTTTGGAATGATAATATTAATAACATGGAAGATTATAGCACTTTAGGGATCGAGGCTACGTGCATGTTTTAAGTGCGGGAGTCGGACAAGTTGAAGACGGAATTAACGACGCTTTGATTCTTCGAGTGTGGCAATTTGACATTATTAAATAATAAAAAAGAATGACACAAAAATAAATCGATAGAGCTCGAAGTAGGTATTTCTTTTATCACTGCAACGACTTTATTCTTATTCTTTAATAAGCAGACATGTTATAGACAATGGGGGAATTCTTGATGTTGATTTTTACTTTTTAACTTTTAAATTTTTACGTTTTTATTTTTTTAACAAAATTCTTTTTGAGACAGGGAAGTTATGGTGAAATATTTAAGCGGGTTTAATGTTTCACGTTTCTAGGTTGAGTTGGACGGCTCTTCAGACGAGAGACTGAGTTTGGGGTAAAATATTAGGTGACATCATTAATGTATTACTAATTACTAATAGAAGAGTGGACAATATCGTGGGAGTTGATATTATTATTAAACTTTCTTTTTTTTTTATATATATAAAAAAAAAATTTTTTTGAGACAGCACATGACATCGACTGAGTGGTTTGGTCAATTTCACCCAGACGTGCTGTTCTCATTTTTAACTCGTTTTGGATTGTTGGTGACTGACTTGAATGGCAATTTGGAACTAAGAGCATTTTCCTGGTGATTTGAAAAGAAATGTACTCAAGTTAGTTGAGTTTAATGACAACTTTAAGAAATGTTTTTTTTTTTCTTTTTCTTTTTTCGACGTACGTACATCAACTATGCCATGAACTTTGTGGAAATTAAATTTTTAATACTTTCCAAGATCTTTCAGGCGAAAAATCCAGAAGGAAAAAAAAATTGACGGATGAAAAAGTTGCTTGTACCCGCAAGGTCTGTTAAGTGTGAGAAGAGTATATAAAAAAAAAGTTGCGAATCAATAACAGAAATGTACCGTATAACATTAATAATAAAAAAAAAAATAAAAAAAATTTGTCGTGTAATTTTGTCTTCTATAAATGTGGAAATTGAATTAGGTGGGAGCAAAAAATAAAAATAAAAAAAAAAAAAAAATATTGTACTTGAAGGTGATGAAGCAGAAAGAAAGTTGTCGAAGAAGCTTCTTACTGGAAAAGAACACTTGTAGATGGGTATCGTGGAAGTTCATTGGTGAACCCAAACCTTTCACCCGTAAGAAATGGGCCCCCTGAAGTTAGTTCGGAGTGTCTGGCGTTCTGCCAATGTTACACATGTCGACCTAAATGCGAGTAGTGAGGGAGGAGTTAGGGCACTTTTAAAAAAAAATTGTTCCTCAAACGATTGGTTTGGTTGTGATCAAAACGATCAATTCTACACTCGCGCATCTATTTCCGATTTCCACGTTAGTCCGTGTGTGAAATCAGGTAGATTTTAATGGATTTCAGTCTTCCTTCCATTCATTCACTCACTCCTCTTCTTTCTATTGGGAATGCTTGATGAACCGTTTTCAATTGGGTACATTTTCTAGGGCGTGGTGACTAAAAATAGGGTTATTACCCTAATTTTTCGGCGATCAGAGGGCTCCTATTAACAATCGACTACATCATCTAATCAGAAATTCTAAGTGACGTTGTGCCTGCAATTGAATGCCAGTTGGAACCATTTATTTCCGGTTCTTACTCTTCAATATTGGCAAATGACATGCAGTGATTGGAGGATTGTTAGATGGAGCAATTTTTTTTCTTTTTTTTTTTTTGTTTTGTAAAAGGAACTGATTGAGGAATTTGTTGAACGGAAAATGAAATTGGTAAATGAAAAATGAAAATATTCACGGTTTGTTGGAGAAATGGAAATGGTAAATGAGAAGATTCTTTATTTCACTTTCTTTTTCTTTTTTTTTTTTTTGTAGGGGGTGGAGAGGGAGACAGGTTTAAAAAGGGTGAGAAAGCGAATTTATCAGACGAACGGACTCAACAAGTAGCGCATGATTGGGTCTGAAAAGGGATGGAGATGGGATGCAATGACAGACGGGATTCGTTGGTTGATTTATTCAGACACGTTCACAAAGATTGAGAGTGAAGTAATCGGGAGGCCTGTCATCAAAAGTCATACCGATACAATTAAATGGGAATGCATTACCGGTGTGGTTTAAATTTTGATGCGTTGTCATGGCAACTGTTTCGGAAACCTGCTGTGTCGGGTTTATGGGAGAAATGGGGCAGTGCGCATGTAGAAACGCAGAAATTTGCTGCTTTTGCGTTTCGAGTCTTATTAAATTCTTTCAATTGCCACTGGTGTTGGAATTGAATTGGGTGTTGCCCGGGCAACTGGTACTTTGTCAGTGATAGACGGTTTCCATGATGGATTGCAGGATGGACGGAATGGGATATTCCTTCGGGATAGGATCAAGAACAGACCGGTGTCTTAGCACCATGAGCTGGAAGGAGAAGGTGGGATCAGAAGAAGATGCGCCATATTGGATGTTTGTTTGAAATTGATTTTTTTTTTTTTTGTGGATTTTTTAGTGGGTTGTTGACTCGAGTTAGGATGAGTTATTGCACGATGTCGTGGCGAATTTGGGTCCTTTTTTAATGTATGGATGTTAGGGTTATGGGAGCAATTTGTTCTGAAAATCGATATTGCTGCAGTTTTGAAATTTTGTAGGTTAATTTAGGTAAGTGAACTTTTAAAGGTGAAATAAAAAATTGCGGATCATAAATTTGCGGTAATAATATAAAAAAAAAAAAAAAAAAAAAAAAAAATAGATTTATATTTTTTTTTTTAAATTTGAATTTGTTATATGAAATATCGATATCGCTTTTTAAAAAATGAAAAATTGATTTTTTATTTTTTTATTAAAGTATCGAATGAAATGTTTGGTATGTATTGATTTGGTATTGAATTGACAAGTCAATCGTTTAAAAATTAATCCGAAAACCTTGTAATTTCAATAAAAAAAAAATATCTACAGTAAATAAATCGATTTTTGACCAATTAATCAATTAAAAATCGATTTATTTACTGTAGATATTTTTTTGGGAAATTTTAGCAAATTAATCCGCACGTCGTAAAGAAACTTTTATGAAGAAGATGAAGATTATTAAAACNGAACAAAAAAAATATATTTTTTTTCTTCTTTTTTTTTTTCTTTTTTTTTTTTTTCTTTATCTACTTTTATCAGAGCCGCAAGTTTTATCAAAATTCAGTAGCGAGACAGAGAAAGGAAAAGAGAGGAAAACGAGTGCAAAATTTGGATTAGAAGAGTAAAGACGATGGTTGTTTGTGTTGTGGCATAGCAAAGTTGATTGGTATGGCAACCGAGTAGCATCCTTAATTTGCCGAGTGCATTGCGAGCTAAATGAATTCTGATGCAATTAAGCGAGCAAGAGAATATCGGAAGCAAAAATGCATTTGTGAGTGGTGTTAATCGGGGCCAGCTTCATGTTACAACTTACTACACCTTGACTGCATTTTCACGCGACTTCACTTTAGTAAAAATTTAAAAAAAAAAATAAAAATAAAAAATAAAAAAATAAAAAAATGTATAAAATTATACAGTAATGGAAGCCGGTGTTGTGCATGGAAAGTAGGTGTCGGCATTCAATTAAAGCGAGTGAAAAAATGCGCAAGATTGATGTGGCACGTGCATGAGCAAAACGGGGAGTTATAGTTTTTAAACAGGTGTGGAAAGAAAGTTAAGATTTGTGCTTGTTCATCAATAAAAGCAAGACGGAAATTGTCTCTTTAGTGCGATGTAGCTTTAAGAGCTATGTGTCTCTCGAGGGAAAGCGCAAAAGATGCTAGTTGAGAGAAAGATGAGGTAATTTGTCAGGAAGAAAATAATTCCCGACGACGAGTAGATGCAGATGGGTTTGAAGGTGGTGCAATTTGAGATTCCCAAAAGGTGCGGAGACTCGGAGAAGAATTGGAAAATAATTTTGAGATGCGATAGAAAGATGGAGGAGCTTAAGGAAGTGACATGTTGTTGTTGTTTTTGAGAAATTGTTGAGGGGATTTGAAGGGGGAGAAATGTTGTGTAGTTTATGATTGATGTGGATTTGTCGTTGTTTTAACGAGCTGCGAGTTATTGGTGTTGTGGAGATTTGTTCAAAGTTAATTAAACCGGAATAGAAGGTGTAAACTGGATGGTCACTCAGGTTTAATGGTAATTTGTGTGAGGGGTCCTAATTTGGTGAATCTCGTGTTAAATCGTCTCGTTTCTGGCGATTAAATTATTTCGAGTGGGTTTTCCTGTTTTAATTAATATGGTTTGCGTGATTGACAAACGGGTTGAAGGTGTGCAAGATGGCGATAAAACATGCTAAAAATGATAGCATTGCGTTGGATTATGGAAATTGAGCTATCTTTAAGGGGGGTCTACTAATTGGTATTTTTTTTTTTTTTTTTTTTTTTTTGTATTTTTTAAGTGCATGAAGGAGAAAATTATTCAATTTATTGTTCGGGGATTAAAGTTTTTTTAAAAAAAATGTAGTTTTAAATTACTAGTTTAGTTTGGCATCAATTAAGCGTGGTTAATGTTTAAAAAACTATTTCGCACGGATTTAATGTACTTGAAATTTAATTTAATTTTCTTTACGCAAAAACGTCTGAACTAATAAAAGTACATATAACGGAAAGAATTTTTATTATTTATTTATTTATTTTATTTTTTTTTTTTTTATTAAAAAATGTAAAAAGTTAAATAATAAAATACTTTTGGGGATTTAAAGGGTAAAGAAGGTGTAAAATATCGGTTTAAAAGTTAGAAATGAAAAAGGTCGGAAACTTATGACATTGCACTTATTGCAATGAGTCGAGGAGGGGAAAACATTTTAGAGAGGAGGGAAACAGATTTGTGGAAAACCATACTGCAGCTTTTTTTTTCCAGCTGCTGACTGCGTAAGCAGAAAAAAGCGGCATTGCACTAAAAAGCGCACCCTTAAAGGCAGCTTGACCGTACATCACTTTAGCAATGCAGTGCAGCCGAGTCGTGGATGTAGGCGCGAGTGCGAGTGCAACAGAAAACAGAACTAATGATTTATTCGCAGCAACGACGCAATCACAAGTGGAATCTAAAGGTGGCCAAGATTGCGCTTTTCTATCGACTTATTGGCATTGCTTTTAGTCATGTTTCACTCAATTGGAATAAGGGAGAGAAATCATTATGATAGCACGTGAAATGGGTTATCAAAAGCCAAGTATAAAAAAAGCTGATTTTGTATATGTGTAAAATGTGATGATAAAAAGAAAATATAAAAGGTTTTCACCATTTTCGTCGTTCATGATGAGATGTTTCAAGTTTCAACAAGGTTTCAACAAGGTTTGATGGCTTGTTTCATAGTGTGTAAGGGGGAAAATGTGTTTGCAGTTTCAAAATGGAATGGAATGGAATGGAATTTGTCTATTTCCTTTTATATTTATTCATGATAAGGTTATTAAAGTTTTTATATCGACAAATAGAATTTTGTTGCGAATCGTTTGATTTCTTTGGATTTTGATTGTGGATAACAACAGACGACGGTGACATTGATCGTTCCATGACAGTCTATTATAAATCCTTTTGATGTGGCCAGTCACACGCTACAATGACTTTGAATAAGGTAAATAAATGAAAAATGAAAAATGAATAGTGGGCATTATTCAAGCTCCAGATTGCTCAAACTGGAACATATGGCTCTTTTCCCCACAACTCACCAATGAAACCAGTAAATCCTCTAAAGGAGTTCGAGATACCGGTGACTTGGCCCTTCGGCGATGTTTCCGGCTGGCGTTTAGGGTCCGGCAGTATAAAATCGTTTACAAACGACATCGATAACTAACGGTAACGATAGAATGGAACACGTGTTATGGGATAAAAGCAGCTGATATTATGAATTCTTTGCATTTTAAGTGTCGGATTGTTGTCTAAACGTGAAGTTCTATAAAAGTTTAGTGAAAAAACACTTGCCTCGCTCGCTCTTCTTTTCTTTCCACTTGAATAATAATTACCGAGAAATCAGAATTAAATGTTGAGCTAAGTGGGACATTTGAAAATTCCTGGAAACCTGGATCATTTACCGTATTTATCTTGCGTCCATAAACCATTGAACGACGGCAGTAAAGCCGACAATTTAATGCAAAATGTGTGGTTTAAGGGGGATCCATTTGTAACTTTTTCGACGAGCCAAATGCGTCCTAAAATCCTTAAAGAGAGATGAATTTCACGCAATGGTCTGGAAGAATAGAAGATGTTGCCCAGATGTCGATGAATGTTTGTTTTGCTTCTTTGTCCGGTCACTGAACGGACTAAAAAGAGAAGATGGGAGGATTGTGTCGGGGTCACATGCGATGTGACAAGAGATGTCAAGCAGATGAAGAGCTGATTGAAAAGAGTATTTCCCCAAGGTGATAAGAGCATGACTTTAAAGATGGGCGACTGGGCGAGCGAGAAATAGAGGACGGTGTTAACAAGTTTCACTAATACGACCTTTTGTCGTCGGGTGTAGGTGTGCTGCGAACAGATAGTGGAGTGCAATTTACTTGTGTGATGTCTGTGTGTTCTGGTCTTTGAGAGTTGCGAGCTTAAGAGAGGGGGATTTGGTGTCGCTTGTAATTGAGTAGTGAAGTAAACTGCCGTTAGTGGGGGTAAGGAAAATGAGTTTTGGAGAAACCGACGTGGAATTTTGAAATTTGAATTTTTTTTTTTTTTTGGTTTGAACCGTTGAGTTGTTTTATGTTTGTTTGAGTTTAGTTTTGTGAGAAATGGATTCGGTGCGAGTGAGTGTCAGTTGCACGAGGAACTGGTCCATAATTCATGGTAAATGGGTGTGAGTGACGTAGGAATGCATCACAGTAAGAGACAGGTGTCGACTTGGCATGCATCACATATTGCAGTTGAGAGTACTTGCCCAATCCAACACCATGTCTACTATCACGTTGGGTAATTTTTTTTTTTAACATTTGTTTGAATTGAAAAATTAAAACCGATTCAAACTAGTTCTGGGTTTAGAAGGCAAATAAAGGCGTTTATTTATTTGCTTTATTATTAATTTTTTATTTGCGAAAGATGTTTGATGAGACAAGAAGAATCTTATCAGGGATGTTTTGCGGTAATGGCGGTTGTCTCGTATCTTGCACTACATCATACTCAAAATGAAGTTAAATATCAAGTACGTGAAACAAAGTTTTTGTCTTTTTTATTTTTTGATAAATTTTATTTTTTCTGCAATATTTAAATTAGATTACGTTAATTGCACGACTTATTTGTCGACCATAATATAAAACATTTTTTTTTTTTTTAAATATATGCATACTACACGCATAGTTGTCACTAGGATCTCGACACAGAGACATTAAAGCGACGCAGTAGTACCTTTTAAGATCACTCGAGCGTTGCATGAAATCTTTTGTTTTAAAAGTCACGCGTTTGCAAGTTACACCTTAAAGTTCGGTGTACACTATAAGTGTTAAAAGTTTTTGGTTTCTCTTTAGAAGGTCGTGTTAATTAATTGTAAATGAAAATTAAAACTTAATGTTAGTCACTGTTATATATATATATATTAGACAACTGATTTAAGTATCTGGAATTAATTCATCATCGATTATTCCTCATCAACATTTGATAACTGAAGCAAATAATGAACTGTCATTTCATCCAGATGATCACGTCCATAAAGTATCCGAAAATTTATCTATTTCTGTGTATTATTCATATATTGCACTTTAATTTCAATTAGCTACCGCAACAGTGGAAATTAAACTTGATTTCACTCTTGGATCTCATGTTAAGGGTGCGAATGCGAGCTGCTGGCTTAGGATCACTTTGAATTCGTTTTAAAATTCGAGTCATAAAGTATGTTTAATTGTATTCGTGTCACGGTTTACCACAAGCATTTGGCAAACGAGTAACATTTAAGACTCATCTTTTAAAACGAGAAGTTTTGGTGGTAATACCCGCATCTGCGCACAATCCGCTAGTATTTCACTAATGAAATTTGCAACTCACTGAATTGCGTACCCCATAACCACAAAATCCGAAGCAAAAGGCTCAACTTAAAGCGGCAATTGAATGTTTTCAAGGACGAGAACGAGATTAGTAATCTGCAAGATGTTTTGTTGATGCAAATCTCTTCAGCAACTCATTATCTCATGGCGAGATTCAGTTTTCGCTTATTACGAGCGGATTTCGAGTGACTTACCTAGGTCTTTGGACGGTGAGTGTGTCATTCCTTCCGGCGGCAAGCGTTGTTGGTTTGGCAACGGGTTTTGCTTGTGTTTAATAATGGCGGCTGTGTTGTTGTTGTTGTTGGTCAAATGGTGAAAGGCGGAGGATTTTTTGGGTTTATTGTTCAGTGTGGCTTCTCTTTCGCATCTTTTTAGTTTTTCTTTGAGGTATGCGACTTCGTGCTGTTAGGAATAAATAAACGCTTCGATTAGGTTTGTTCGTATAATGAACAATGTTGAATTGCGTTTAATTATTGATACGGGTTCAAGTTGAAGATGAAACAACATCACTTAAGCTACATTTAGTTGGGCATTATTGCAAATCAGTTGTAATCGATGCAAATTTTATGTTATTGGCTGTTTTAAATTCGTGAAAGCTTCAGATAAGAACTGTCGGTTGGTAATTGCCCTAATTGGAATTAAGAATGATGTTAATCACTTTTTTTTTTTTTTTTATTCTCGCTCGAAAAATTTGATTAACATCTTTGATTTATTGTCAACTTTTCGCATTTGTTAATTTATTTTTTTGTTGGGAATTTTGTTTCGTTCGAGGTTAATCGGATGCAAATAGCGATTTTTAAAAAGAAAATTTTTCTTTAATTGGTCTTTTAAATGTCAGCGTTAAACCGCAGGGTGCAGCGATAAAATGTGAAAGAACGGGTTAAATGGAGTCAATTATATATGATTAATCAGGTTGCCATTGAGACATCGAGTTTTTCTCCTTCGGGAACATTTTCTCTTTGCAGCAATACAACAAGAAAATCCAGTTATAGACACTTATTAAATTAATAAATGTAGAAAGCGTCGTCTTTCCCCATCTCAGCAACAAACTTTTGGCGAATCAATTTTGTCAGAAACACAAATGCAATTCGAAGCACTCTCCACGAAACGCGAGTTGTGTAACGCGATTTCACAAATGCTTTTGCCTTCAAACGCTTCCCGCAAACATTAAAATTTACTACCTGGCATATATGTTTGTATATATGAATAATTTTTTTTTTTTTAAAAAAATTCCACGTATTAAAGTAAAAATGTTGCATGTATTTCAACATTTAATATCTCGGTCGGAACACGAATTGGCGCAATTCCGGTTAATATAAGGCGAGTCAGAGTTGTCAAAATGTCTTTTCTTCAACGCGTTAAAAGATAGTGAGGTATTGAAGAAGGGAAAAGAGAGGGGGAAAAAAGTTTTGTGTGAGTGAAGTTAAGTTGTGAGGACAAGGACTAAAGTTCTTATCGGAAAATGAGAGGAAATTTTCACCTTGCTAGAGAGATTGCTAAAATCTCTAGCAGGTTAGCGATATGGTTTCCATAGCTACTGGTAAAACGCGCCTTTTGAAACGCTCTCTCTCTCTCTCTCTTCTTACACGAAGCGAGAGGGAAATTCGAGGAAGGTTCGGGAAAAATAGGTTGATAATTTACTCGACACTTAATCGGAAGTGAGTGAAGGGACGTTATCTAAATTACGATCCGGTGGGCCGTTGTTTACCCACTGTCCGCCTTTGGCTTTCTAATTATTTCAAAGAATTTGACGATGAAACCTGGGAACTTGATGATAGTGATGCGCTGTTGTTCCATCATCGTATTTCCTGAATTGATTTCGAGCTATACTTGAATACGGGGTCGCGAAACGGGTCAAACAGCTGTCAGATTAAACGCATATGCGGGCTGTGTAATCCGATAAGGGTATACGTTTGTTGGCATTGAAATTTGGGTAAACAATGATGAACAAAGAGACGAAAGTGGGAGTTTAACAATTGTCTCGAAGTATAATTAAGTTTTCGTTTGTGGTTTTTTTTGTTGGTTGACCAAAAACGGATTTGAGAATAATTTGAGAAGAAGTGTGTTGAGAATGGTTGGATTATCGCCCCCCAAGTGCAACTCAATGCCAATTTTGGTTTTGAACATCGTCCAATTTTATGCTTTACAAGCCGCTACATTGTGTAAAAAAAAAAGGGGGGGGGAGTTATTAGATATAGGATGTGACAGTAATAAATGTAAATTCCTACTAGAGGCTATATGATGTTTTTAATGCGCGGTTTATTGAGATGAGAAAAAATTGTCAGCTGGATTGACTGAAGTAGCAGCGCCATTGGCGAAATTCATGGAAATGACTTGATATTTTAATTAAAATAAATCAAATCTTTTTTCTTTTCTTTTTTTTTTTAAAAAATTAATAATAATAATAATAATAATAATAATAATAATAATAATTTCCTGCGGTGTCGTCTATTAGAAGTAAATTTGATAAAGAGAAAATTGCACACATCCATAGGAAATGTTCGGTTCATTAAAAGGAAAAGAATGAAGATATCGTTATCAAACGATAGGAGAATAAAATGTCAGGCACTTTGATGAGCGATATATTGCGATTTAATTTTTTTTTTTTTTTTTTTTTTTTTTTACCTCGAGATCTTCGACTTTAAGAATGAGTAATTCGACTTTGTGTTCGGCCTGAATCTTGTCCCTCTTGTAGGCGTTGAGCACATGCGTCATTTGCCGCTTGGTATTGTTGATTAAAGCTGTTAAATAAGATAAATCATGCATACATGTGTCACTATTTGTCGTTTAACGGACTAGCAATTGCAAAGTGACAGTGTGTCAGGATGAAGCTGTTTCATTCTCTAATAACTAATAAATATCCGCTTTTATGGTTTAATGGCGACCACCGTGCTCTTTGTAAATGGAAATGCTTCTATGGATCCCTGCACTTACCCATACGCGGTGCTATCGCTTGGTGCCACCAGTGTTTGCTAGCTGACGTGAGATTACACTTTAAGTCGAAGTAAAAAAAAAAAATATTATGTTATTTTTGTAACTTACGAGACATTTTTATTTATTTATTTTTTTAAAAATATTTTTATTTATTTATTTTTTTAAAAATATTTTTATTTATTTATTTTTTTAAAAATATTTTTATTTATTTATTTTTTTAAAAATTAATTTTTATTTTATTTATTTTTTTTAAAAATTAATTTTTATTTTATTTATTTTTTTTAAAAATTAATTTTTATTTTATTTATTTTTTTAAAAATTTAATTTTTATTTTATTTATTTTTTTAAAAATTAATTTTTATTTTATTTATTTTTTAATAACTTAATTTTTTTTTAATTAATATTTTTTTTTACTCGGTTTGGTGTGCCAGTACACTCAAATGAGGGGCCTTGGATCGCGCTTGAAGAAATACTTGTTTATTAAATGGTCATCTGCGAATCCCTGACCTCCTGTACTCATACGATAAGAAGTTGCTGCCTCGCATGACACGCGTGCCATGCAGGACAGCTTTGCCGGCGGAGGTTTAGTCTGCTCAGATTCGAAGAGTTGAGTTGGAATCTAATATAAGCGCGGGTAAATACCGAGTAAAGATGCACGTGCGCGTGAGGGCTTTGTAGACCATGTGATCAATGAATTCTCTCCAGGGGGCCGCAAGCAGGAAGTCGTAGGGTACTAGGGTTTGAGGGGAGAGGGCTATTGGGTGAACGACTGATGACTGTCGAGTTTGCCGAATGTTTGTAGTGGGTATGATATTGATTACTGATGGCCTTGCAAGGCGGAAACAGTAAAGAATCGGAAAAATAATATTTGCGAGGGTTCATGTGCCGATAAATTGCGATTATGGCGAGGTCTCTAAGACTTTTTTTTATACTGAATTTAGGGTCGAGGTTGAATTCGAGTGTAAAATAAATGTTTTGAAAGGTGTTTTGGGGACTCACATTGTAAAATCTGTTTGATCCGCCATAGACGCAGTAGAATGATGGACAATGCAGCGTCTCTACCGTCTCTGGGCGCCGATAGAAAGGCTAAACCGAGCGCGAAGGCCACCAACACGACGAGGGCATCGAAGAGCTGTGAAGTGAAAAGAAAGATTTGAGTTAAATTTAAGGTGAACGAAGGAAAGTTTTGAGTTTTGAGGGTTTTTTTATGTCGAATCTTGAGAAATTGTATTAAAAATATATTAAATATATTTTTTTTCTTTTTCGTGTTAGAAATTGATCTTAATGTCAATTCTAAGACATGGAGTGGATAAGAAGTGAAAGAAAGAACACTTTACTATGTTTGACAGGCTGTGACAGATTCGCGTGATTTGGCTGCATCTGTCACCAAACCAATACGATTCGTGTGGACTTTTTTTTCTTCTTTTTTTTCTATTTTGTTTGGATAAAAAATAAAATAAAAAAATAAAAAAATCCGTTTTTGGATTCGTTTCGGTCTGAAAAGTTGAAGTCTTGCTTTCATTCCTTCTTTTTCCATCTCAGCGCGAGTATGAATGGAATTTTGGTGCTTGTAAATTTTTCTCCTAACAGAAACTGGATATAAATGTCAGACGAGGGGAGTGAAACGTTTGTCACTTTGCCGGGTAATTGGTGAATGCTTTTTCTTTTTCTTTCTCTTTTTTTTTTTTCTCCAACTCTTTCAAAGTCCAAAGTTTGAAGGTAAGGAGACTATAAGTAAGAGATAGCGATTGGAGATCTCTTTAAAAGGTTTTTCGCTCCAAAGATGTGTGTAATAAATTGGGGCGAAGCGAAGACTTCCCTGTCTTGTTCTTATCCACCTCTTGACTCTTTCACTAACCTCCATGCACCGCGTGAAGAAGTTGGCTCTGCCGCTGATGACGCGAAGGAACATCTACATAGCGAAGGAAAAAATATATAAAAAAATAATCCTAAAGTAAAAAATCGAATTTTACTATTTATTGAAGTAATTACTTCTAATGTGAAGATGGAGAGTATGGTGAGAGTGGTGTATTTGAACACGATTCTGGCTGTACTCAGTGTGTTTGAATTGGAAGGATGAAGGCGCACGAGGTCCACGCCCAAGTTGGACTCGTTGCCAGAAGTTGATTCATTGCACGTTTGGATCCAAAGAGGATCTGAAAACAAGACAAAAGAATAGCACGAGGCTTCCAATGTCAATATATCACGTTCTTTGCTATTTCCATTCCAATGAACAACTGAAAATTCCCTTCAGATAAGTTTTTCCAATCAAGTCTTGTAGATTGTTTTATTCAATTGATCGTTCGTTATCTCTTAATGGCGATCGATGGCCGGGGATGTTTTTAACAATAAATATTGTACTAGCAACTTTACCTAGAAAAGTTACAACTCTTTTGTTTGTTTCTGCAAAGCCCCAGCGAAAACCTCGCAAACATTTGGTACGGAAATCTGAAGGGAAAAAAATTCTTTCGCATTATTCCCTTCAGATCCCACAGAAAAAAATCTCGATGGGGCAACCATTGTACCATACTGAATTCTGATTATATTTACTCTGTTATTTTTTTTTTTTTTTGTTTTTTTAGGTTTTTATTATTTA
>JH431527.1:301627-317525 GCA_000239455.1 Strigamia maritima
ATTAAATATGGATAGGACCGAAAACAAAGACAAAAACTTTTTTAACGTTTTTTTTTTTTTTTATTATTTTTGTTTCACAGTTTGCAACCGGTTGTACGAAATCCTAATTACGAAATTTAAAAAACTAAATAATTAAAAATATTTCGTTTTTTTTTTTTTTTTTAATTTCGTAATTTTTCATAGGAAAAAATCGCACAAAGTGTCCAATTTTTCTTTTCTTTTCTTTTCGGTTTATTTGTGTTTGAATTTCAGTTGTTGTATGCGCAATGGTTGAAAGAAGAAATCAATTGTAAAATCTTATCAGTAGTCGTAACCTCGCTTTTTTTTTTCAGGAACCCGACCAATTAGGAAAAGATTAGAAACGATAATAGAAAATGATTCTTTTTCGCGATCGTTAGTCATTATTATCAAGTCAAACAAAATGAAATTCCTTGAAATAATAATGATCTAAAAAAGAAAATAGGATTTTATTTGATTTTATTTGATTTTATTTGATTTTATTTTTTCAATTACCCATAAAAGATAAAAAATAAAATAAAATAAAATAAAATAAAAAAAGTAAGATTGAAATGTAATCGAAGGATTAGTATGTGCAGTTGGCAAATAGCAGATCTCTTCATTAGCGAGCGAGTTGGCTCGCGGTGAAGGGAAACAACGGACAATTACAAGGAGCAGCAGAAACTCGGTCTTAATCAAATAATAAAAACTGCGGTGTGTGGTAGTTTGATTGAGAACTTCTAGTTTACAGACTACAGACGAACGAGTAGAAAAACACAATTATTCTGATCATTTTCATTTTGATTAGTATTTTCACATGTTTGCTTCCAGTTAATGACACTAGGGGGCTTTTGTTGTTTTTTTCCTTCAACAATGTGTTGATACTTTAAGTGATTACTCGGAACTTTTAGTTGAGAAACATTTTTCTAGTTGCAAAAACAGCCAACAGGGCGTTTTTTCCTCCCTTTCTTCCCTTGGGGGTTGGCTTCTTTGCAATCTTTTGTGTCTACGTGTGGACTGTGAGATTAATTTCCGCCCGTTGAGAAAATGACTGCAGGGATTGTTCTCATGAATACATGGCCCATGTAGGGCTCAAGATCTAGACTAAATCATGAAACATTCATGGAGCAAAATAAAAGGAGCAACGAAAAGAAGCAAGGATGGAGATGAGGTACTCCAGAGGATGTGTTCTCTTTTTGCCTATGAGAAAATGGAAATTAGGAGGCTGCGTGGGGGGTCAATTTTAGGTTTACATAATTGATGCAGTAGATTACACATAGGTTATAATATCAAAGGGGATTAGTAATTTTGTTTTCCACATTTTTTAATTATGATTTCTGTATCACATATTTTTCTGAATGTATAAACAGTGTTATTATGAGTTTTTTCTTTCCCACCGTATGAGTGTACAGCTAAGTACTAACTGTAAGAGAGAGAGTAGCGATTTTCCCATGAACCCATTACCACTGCAGCTGCTGCGACTTCCAAAGAAATTACCGGCAAAAAAGACCCTTTAAATTTTTACAAAGTAAAACCATTAAGATAACAATGTAATAGTATAGCAGTGCAAACTTAGACCATTAGAACTTGGCTAAACTAAAGGTTTACTATAGCGAATATATGCAATATTTTTGGAGAAGCCTGTCACATGACAAGGGAAGTTAGTTTTGTTATGCCGATCAGCGGTCTCTGACAACCTGAAAACTAAACTCCGTTTCCAACACATTGCGAAACTCCTGTTGACTGGAGCCTGTTTGCTAAAAACCACCTTATATAGTCATTTTTATGGTCATTTATGGTTGTTTTTTTGTTCGTTTATGTTCGTTTATGTTTGTTTATGCCCTTTTATGGTCATTTTTCGAATTATTATTTTTAAGTGTATTAAACAATCGTTGGGAAAAGGATCTAGTCAATGGGAGTTTCTCCCAATGTGTTGGAAACAGAGTTTAGTTTCGCTCGCTGCGCTTCGCGGTTAGTCCTAACACCTGCAGCGGGCCAACCTGAACTTTTTCTGGAGCTGTTCAAAAAGTGATTTTACATACACTCAATTTATTTGGTAATTTTCAGACTTATAAAAAAAAGTTATTGTAAAGAGAAAATATGAGCCCCTTAAAATCTCAGCTTAAAACGTTTGCTGTTTTCACTGCATTTTCTCTGTTTAGTGAGAGTGCTTTTAAAATACAACGCCACCTATATGCAAAGTAGAGAATAAACAAAGCAGTCAGCACATGTTCAGTCCACATTTCATATCATTTGCAATTAATTACACTAAT
Organism: Strigamia maritima; assembly: GCA_000239455.1. Lineage (NCBI taxonomy): Eukaryota > Metazoa > Arthropoda > Chilopoda > Geophilomorpha > Linotaeniidae > Strigamia > Strigamia maritima. The sequence continues at coordinate 303,898 of JH431527.1, forward strand.
TGGAATTAAAATTAAGTTAATATACACAATTATTATAAATAAATAATTAAACACCTTGCTTGCTGTTCAAATGATCACATTTTGACCGAGTGTCTTGATTTTTTTACAATCGGTGACACCTAGTGTCAGTTGGTAAAACCATGGTAACCATGGTAACAGCACTAAAGCGCTTCAACTCGGAGTATATAAAACATGTCAATTGACACCACTAATAGGTCTTTGCGTTGACCCAAAATGTTAGGAGTCTGAGGGTTAAGAAAAAGCAGCTTGGTGGTTTAAGGTAAATTTCCACTGTTTGTGCAGTGATGTACACTGCAATGGGAGGCTGAACTAATGATTTGATCTTTATGGTGACTTTCGGGAAATATACCCACAATTTAGATATTTGGTCTTTATTGTGTTGCCTAGGGATAGCCATATTATTGATCCCCGCTCCTGTCAAGTGTGCTAACACAGAGTTAAGCGCCATTCGGTAACCATGCCATTGCCAGTGACCACGTAGCACTAGCACAATGGTTTGTGCGGTTGTTTTAATCAGCAGTATTCACTCAACTCGCTTCCTGCTCACTCTATGTGCAGCCCATGAGACAGTGGCAGGCCCACTTGACCAACCAGCCTCATCAGGGTGAACACTAATGGGTCGTGAGTTGCTGCGCAATCCGCTCGGCTTGGTGACTGCACCACAACTCTCACCTTGGTCAACTGCGCCCCTCATCTCTTTTCATTTCGTGGACTAATCCACTTCCTGCACCAATCTAATCCATTCTACAAGGTTTTGGTGGAACCAATGTTCAGTGATGTTACACTGAGGCGCTATCCAATTAAAATTTATAAAAGATAAAAATGAAATGAAAGTTTAAATAGGATTAAATTAAATTATTTTCTTGCATAATTAAGAACAATTTTTTTCTTAAGCAAAAACAAACGTTAAAACTTTTATCCAGAGTATTAGCGAAGTAAACTCTATTCAACGAATCGTGCACGAAAAGTGAACTTCTTTGCATTGTACCGAAAGTATATATTGTGGTATCTTATTTTAATCCTCTAGTCGAGCTGAGTCGAAAAATCATTGTTTCATAGCCAAAAAATGTGCGCATTAATACAAAAACCCACATGTAAATAATTTTTTTAATATTTTACAAGCGTTTTTGTTTGTTAACAATAACACGCACATTTTTGGACTAGGAAGCAATGATTTTTCGACTTAGCTCAACTAGAAGATTACACAATATATACTTTCGGTACAATGCATACGTCATTAACCAATGGGAGTTTCGTGCATGAATTATTAAATAGAGAATAGACGCAGCAAATGTTTCACCTCATCGAATATCTACCGATCCCTGCATTAACAAATAGGCACGAGATATTGGTCTAATTGGTTGTGCAATGCTGTCTCAGCTTCTGCTATCGTCCAGCACACGTGTAACAGAGCACCTCGTGATGCAAGCTTGCGCAATTAATATTCATTACTAAGAAACAGTGCCGGATTTCTGCCTAGGCCTACAAGGCCCAGGTGGTCGTATGATTCTATAAATTTTATAGAATAACGTAACTATAGTAACATAGACTGTATTATTCTGATGTTTATTAAAGTCATTAAAGTCGATTAAAAATTATATGTTCTGTACTAGTGCATTTAATTTGCTAAATTTCCAAAATAGCTTCGAGATGGTGGAGGGGCCCAAATGTCAAGTGCCTAGGGGCCCTGGGTCTCTAAAGTCCGGGCCTGCTAAGAAATGTAAACGAGGTATATGGCATCGATTAACGTAATTTTAATGTCTTTAATAGGTTTTAAATTGCCACGAGAAGGTGCGACAAGCAAAAAAAGAGTTTTTTGATGGTGATCTATATGTGGAAGAATTAATAAGAAGTCGTGGGTAGTTGATGACTTGTTGGTTCGAATCTGATCGATCGATCGGGTTTGCCTTTAAGCACGTGACTCGTGAAATGTGGAGGCATACAGTTATGGACGCTAAGCTTTGAAACCCCACCGACCGCAAAAACACCTGCAGTTCTCTCACGCTCATGGGATCTGTCTGTTCTCGATGGGAAATTGGAAATGGAAGGAAAGGAGAGGAAGAAGAAAAAGTGTGGACATTATACACATGCACATTGTTAAAGAGCGGATAATGGGCACTGGACCGAAGGGATTTTAAGTGGGCGTTGGTTTGACGATTGATTTGAGTGACACTGTTGTTGAGGGAGGGTTGTGTAATGAGGAAATCACGTGGGTTTGATTAGAAAAAGAAAAATCTGATGCTTTTATAGGAATATTTCACCTTAAAGGGTTTACAGCATATATTTTTTATTGGTCCATTGGATCAAGCGTTATTTAAAACTCTTAAATAATTTTTCAGAGATTTTTTGAAAAATATTCTCGTGTTAAAACTCAATGTTGAAGTTGTGAAAATGAGTAGACGACAATATGAAAAAGCGAGACCAAATTCAGAATTTGCGCGATTGTTACCAGTTGTGATGTAAACAGTGCCGAATTTCTGCCTAGGCCTACAAGGCCCCGGCCGTATGATTCTATAAATTTTATAGAATAACGTAACTATAGTAACATAGCCTGTATTATTCTGATGTTTATTAAAGTCATTAAAGTCGATGAAAAATTATATGTTCTGTACTAGTGCATTTAATTTGCTAAATTTCCAAAATAGCTTTGAGATGGTCGGGGGCCCAAATGTCAAGTGCCTAGGGGCCCTGGGTCTCTAAGTCTGGGCCTGGATGTAAACCCTATGTATTTAACATGGAGAATATCAACTGTGATGTCAGAAACAGACCTCTGCCAGCAATGTCCCTCACCAAGCTCAAATAAGCTGTTCGAAATTATACTAAACAATTTTTTTAAAGATGTTCCGAAAACTTTAAAAAAAATCAATAAAAATTATTTTGGCCATTTTAAAAAATGGCAAAAATTATTCGACTATAAAATATCTGATGTCGTAAATCTTTTAAATGGAGATAAAAAAAACGTTTTAAAAAACGTTGTAGAATATTTGTGTGAAAGGTAGTCATAAGGGGGTGGGTCAGTGGTGGTCACATCGCCCCGTGTCCACCAAACTGACCAATCAGATCGAAACGTGATTAAGGGATTAGTGGAACTAGTATAAAACTGTAAAATAAGACGAATAAAGGGCATTGTAGTCATTGTTAAATTTAAACACACAAGTTGCGGACCATGCAGGTCCTTGTCTTCATTTTTAACAAGCACAATTTTGAGAAGTTTACAACGTTATTCTAATTCTTGACATGATTGTAATAATTAAAATTGTTATCCTAATCGTTTGTAACATGGAAGGATAGGTTAAGGCTAGGATGAATCTTCATCAAACTATGCAAACATTTGTGGTGAGGGAAAATATTAGTCGGGACTAAAATTAAACACTAAAATTCTCCTTTTAAACTCAAGTTGGAACTGACACTATGGAGCTTGGAATTTAGTACATCCATGAGGATGCGTGACGTTTCGGTTCTAGACTTAGAGTTTGGAATTTAACTTATGAGGATGCAGTTTAGTCTTTGCTTTCTGATATTCACTCAGCGGCCTGAGCGTAGTGCAAACTATTTCGAAAAGCCTTCTCAGTGACCATATATGAAAATGTGTTAAAAGTTAAATAATCTCTAGATCGAGTAATACCCAAGTTTGCCTAAATCCAGTTTGCCGAATATACTGTAAAACTAGATAGCTTAAGTTAAGACACTTTAAGAACCTAACACTGGTTCCATTTAATAGTCGTTTGGGTGAGCCTAAAAATCGAGGTGACTATTTTTGAGTTACTGCAGAACTGCTAACATCCATAGATCTATGGATTTTAGCAATTTTCTGTCTATTCATTAGCAGCAATTCGATCAATTCTTTGTCTTGTATTTAGAACAGCCAATTTCGACCCAAACGACTATTAAATGGAACCAGTGCTTAGGTTTTTAAAGTGTCTTAACTTAAGCTATTATAAAGTGCCGAAAACAAAATTTAGTCACATAGATTTGCAGGGCAGGGCAGGGCAGGGCAGCCATTTAGAGCCAATTTGTGGACACATTTTCCTCTTATTAAATTGCTGGTACCAATTGGCCGACAAAGTTTCACTTTTTCAATTTTTTGCATTATAGCAGTTTGCCGACAGACACATATTTATACCAGTTAAGGTTAGGTTAGTCCGCCGCAGGCGTTAGGACTAATTTTGCAAAGCGTGCAGCGAGGCGAGATTAGTTTTTAGGTTTTTAGAGACCGCTGATCAGTCCCTTTGTCGACAACATGATGCAACGAGCCGACGTTTGCAAGTCTGGTGTTAAGAATCAATTTTAGGCAAATCGGTTTAGGCAAACTGGGGCTAAATCAACTTTAGATAAGTTGTAACAGGACCGGTAGTGGATGTTGCCAATTTCCAATAAAAGTGCATTTAATCTTCATCTTTAGAAGTGAATTCTTTATCATTTATACCTCACGTCTCATAACTGCCGTGATATGACAAGTTGGGCGATCAAAGAGATGTACATTCAAAATGAAAAGTTACTTTTCTATTCATTGAATTCATACCGTATTCGAAAAAAATACAATGTACTTTACTCACTTCTAAATTGTTGTTTTCAACAAAAAAACTGTACAGAATTATTCTTGAAAATCCTATATAATTTCAGGAAATGATTACCCAATCAGAGATCAATCCTGCACAGGCAGAACTCGGTAAGTGCATTACTCGCCCTTTTTTCGCCTTTTTTCGTCATTATAGAGTGGTACAAGACTTTTGTTTTAAGAAAATTATTTGTTAATGTATTTTTTTAAAACACTTTTGCTCATACCTTATCCTTAGTCGCACGCATTAAACCCTTGAGTAGTACAGGACTTTGTTTTTGTTCAACTAAGAGTGTGTTTATCTTTTTTTTCTTTTTTTTTTAAGCACTTATTTCCCGCTTTCTTTTGTTTTGTTTCCGTTATTTCTTCAAGTGTGTTTATAGAAAGGGATGTGTTTTCCCCCCTATTTCCTTTATTGAGCAAGGAAGTAGGCCTCACGTGTTTTCTTAGCCAACCACTTTATAATTCTTTTTGATACGTGAAATTATTATTATTATTATTATTATTATTATTATTATTATTATTTTATAAAATGTGCGGTTTTACCAATAGACCGAGAATTTTGAAAATATGACGCTTATTCAAATTTTCAATCAATCACACCACGTGTCTTCGTATTTTTTTTTTTTGATTTTTTTATTTCGGTCTATTTTTTTTGAATATATAAAAATGAAAGAAACAAAGCTTACTCGTTACCAGAAGCCATTGATTGATTGATTGATCTGCTTAACACACACACAACGTTTTTCAATGTGACGTCATGGAAATGAATTGCGGATCACGTGATGAGGATGTTGATTCAATTGAAATTATTAAGAGGAAAGATGTACACGGTGAATAATGTGGTTCGATAACTATCACTTATGTCGTCATATTATTGCTTCAATTAAAACTGATAGAAAAACACACATATGGACTTTGGGGACGAAGTTTCGGTTTATTGGTGTATGAAATTCGAAGAAAAAGGAAAAAATCGTTTCCCGGAAGTCGCAGATGGCGACTGGACAGGCAAACAACGCTCAAGATCCGCGTTTATTTGGAGTTTTACTCGCGAGATGGCAAAAGCTGACGGTTCGCAGCTGTGTACATTGTTTACTTGCGTTTATTGGCGTTTTTTCGCCCGTTTGATGTATTCCGGGGGACGAAGGGTGAAGCTATCGAATCACGTGACTCGTTTGTTGCTTACCTTATCGATGTAGTCATGGTTTCCCGATTACCGATGATGAGGCGAGTGAGTTTGAAGCTTGGAAGGTCATCGGTAATTTTTTTGGTGGCGATGGAAAACTAGATTTTGGTTTCGTGTTCGGACGGCGACATTTAGTTTGATAATGTTTTTCGCCGGTAAGCTGCGTGCGCTGGCTGCCCTGATGTGTTGGGTTGTTGAGGTTTGTCGCGAGATGGCGAAATCAATCACGCTCATTGCTCAATGCGGTTATCTAGCGGCAGAATCTGTAAATATCCGCAGAAATGCGTAGAGAATTCATGGACGTGAGTTTCCGGATATAAACTCGGGAGGTCATTTTACATTTAGGAGTAATTCGATTTTTTTTTTCGATAACGTAGCATCGATAATCCGATGTAGTTTTTTCCCTCGATTTCGACCAAAAACGCGAGTTTCAAGTTCAACTTTGTAGTTTGTTTTGGTATCTGTATGTGCGATATCGCGATGGCTTTTTGAGCAAAAATTAAAATAAAAAAAATAATTATTATTATTGTTATATGTTAATCTCAACACCAAAAAAAAAATATAAAGAAAACTGATTTTTTTAGTATAAATCGTAATAATAATAATAATATAATTAAAATTTAAAATTAAAAAACAACAGGATGCAGCAGAAAAATTCTTACGAGTGCCTTACGATTTGCATTAAAAAAGTGTAGATTTTTATAAGATAAGTTTTTCTAAAATCGTAAAATTAATTTATTTATAATCATCATCATCAAAACTAATTATTATGTTTTATTCTGTAAAGCGGTTAAGCTTCCTTATAAGGGCTAGTACATCATCAGGCAACATGTGAAATCAATATACAAACACATACACAAACAACATCGTACAAAGACCGGCTAACTAAAATTTGAAACTTAAATATCTTTTTTAAATACGACGCTTTTTTTAATTCTTTATTTTCACACTAGATGGCGCATAATTAAACAACCCTATAGTTGCGCAGTCTGCCGTCATCCTTGAAAGTGCAGTAAGCCTAAAGTCGGTAGTTAACCTACCGTTCATACCTTTCGAGGTGGGTATACAGAACGCTTTAAATCCTTAAATCCTACTCCAGTAAACTAACAATACATTATAATTCACAGCTTCACTCAATACTAACTGAAGGAAATTCGAACTCGCCATGTTTTGGGGTAAATAGACAAAGAATTTCTTTTAAAAATGAATTTCGCCGCAAAACTAACCACGTGCTTCTCTTTCTTTTCTCTTCCCCGTTAGGAATTACGCTTGAAAATGGAAAGCGATATTCACAGAAGGTGGACGATGGTTTCCACGTCTCGATGGCGGCATTAGAATTCAATGCCCAAGGTAAATTTTTGACTTTTCGAAAAATTTTCCAAGGTGACCACGTGTTAACATTTTTTTTTACAATTTTTACAACAGAAATCGAGAAAAAGAAGAATGTCTCCGTAATGATTGAACATGATAAATCGGAATTTCTCTTGTGTTCTTTGCGCCACGGAAGTACCGTGCAGCAAAATTTGGCTTTGAATTTCAATGAGGACGAAGAAGTAACTTTTTTCATCAACGGTCCCGGGACTGTTCACTTGACTGGATATTTAATCGAAAACGATGAGATGGAAGGTTTTTATCGTAGTGACTGCGAAGAAAGTGATGAGGAGAACGAATCTGAGGATGGTAAATCGATTAATTCGACTTTTGAAATTTATTTTTGTGTCTGTAATTTTTTTTCTCTATATTTTAGATACCCCGAATTTGAAGCGAAAAATAGCTGCAATTCAGAAGAAAAATGCTAAGAAATCGAAACTTCAAGATTTTGATGACTTGAGTGACGAAGTAATTAACTAAATTTAACTAAAAATAATAAAATATTTTTATTAATTTTTATTATTTTTTTTTTTAAAAAAAGGACATCGACGAAGATGATGAAGATGAAAGCGACGATAACTTGAAGGCTTTGCAATTCAGCCAAAAGAAGGGAGTTAAAGCGGTTGAAAAAGTTAAGAATGGCAATGAAGTCAAACAAGGGCAAAGTCCGAAAACTAAACAAACTCCAAAGAAAACTCAAGCTGCTGATAAATCGGTTGCCAACGGACCCGAGACGCCAAACGAAAGTTTGACGGCGAGTGGCAAAAAGAAGAGAAGGAAGAAGAGGAAGAAGTCGATGGGTGAAGGAGATGTCTCGATCGAAGCACAAATGCCAAAAACTCCTTTGGTACCCCTAACTTAAATAAAAATAAATGTATTCGTTGATTTTAATGTCAAATTGTGTTGTAGGATGCATCGAAAAAAGCAGAGACGGCGAAGACGCCGAAAAAAGTAGCCGAAACTGCGGTTACGCCGAAAAAAATGGCCGATAAAGCAGCTACGCCGAAAAGTGTCCGTAAAATCGCTGGTGGAATCTCGGTTGAAGATTCCGTTGTTGGAAATGGACCGGTTGCAAAACGCGGAAAATTTGTAAAGAAATTTTAAGCGTTTATTCTCATTTCTAATTAACTGAAACTGAAAAAAAAAAAAAAAAAATCGTCGAAATTGTTTTTGTTTTTTTTAAAGAATTGTAATAGAAAATGTAATATTACAATATTTTTACGTTTTGGTTAAATTTCAATCTGATTTAAGAATAAATCTCGTTTATCTACTAATTTTTTTTTGTTTTTCGTTTTGTTTATATCTTTATTTGATATTTGCAGGTGCAAATTGGCTATGTTGGAAAACTTCTGAATAATACGGTTTTCGATAAGTCCAAAAAAAGCAATCCTTTAGGATTCCGACTTGGGAGTGGCGAAGTAATCAAAGGAATGGATCTTGGAGTTGAAGGAATGAAAGTAGGCGGAAAACGAAAATTGGTTATTCCAGCCCATCAAGCGTACGGCAACAAGGCTGAAGGGCCAATTCCATCTAATTCCACCTTACAGTTTGAAATTGAATTGAAATCTGTCAAATAATTGTTTTGATTTTTAAACCAAAAATGCTTTGGTTTTTAATTTCATTTTTTATGTTACCATTCCTAACCTAAATAAAAAATGGACCCGAAAATCAAAAGTTTTGACTTTTATTATACAAATCAATTGGTGATAATCATGGAATACAATTTTTTATTTATATTTATTATTTCTGTATTTATTTGGAATGTTTTCGTTAATTGATTTTCTTTTCTTCGGTTTGAGAAATTTCCTATGAAAAGGAAAAAAAAAAAAATAATTTTATTTTTTTTTAGTTTTTGGTTACTTGGGTTACGTACTTTGATGTCTAAACTTGTTTCCGAAGGCTCGGTAATTTGTGCCGGTGGTGGTGTTACTTTTGGTGGTGGTTTCCTTCCCCATGGTAAGTAAGGGAGAATGTAAGGTTGGAGGAACCGATGGTAAATCCACAGTAAAATGGGAATGAATATACAAGGTATACACACCATGATGATCTAAAAGTGTGTCTGTGAGGAGATAAAAATGATAATTTTCGTTAGTTGCGTGATAAAGGGTGTTTCTTACCCGTAATCAACACTAGTTTAGCGAGGCTTATGTGTGGTACGTAGTCTTAGTAGTTATTCCTATTGTCACTAGAGGGCTCAGTTAGATACTAAATTGATACTAAAAAGTGTTAGTAATGTTTTTTTATTTAATAGAATAATTATTGCAAATCATGAAGAGTGATTGCCAATACTGAAAACATGTTGTGTCTGTAAGTATAAGAAAAATATAAATATAATTTATTTTAAATTTAAAAAAAAAAATTATTTATCACGAGGTTTAAAAAAATCGTATGATTAATGTTTTGTTGCAACAGATTGTTCTCATTTTCATCTCTTAGTTACGAATATATTTAATTTGATGATGTTGATGTTATGATCAGTGGTTTTTAGATTCGTCACAACGCGGCGCAGCGCTATTTTTAGCTAACAAAAAAGAAGCAATTTCAAAGCGCTTCGGAACAAGGATTAAGATTCGCATTTGATTCGTGCCTCCATGTAGGAATCCACACTAAACAAGCTGTTGCGTCCTCATCACTTTTTCCGGTAGTTATACTATCATCCACATCATCGTAATAAGACAATTATCATCCATTTATTTATTCATGTTTTTTTTTAAAAAAAAGAGGACATTTTGTGCAACCATAAAATGAATTTTGCGCCAATGAGATGATTAACCATGAAATTCAAGGAAGAAACATTTGAAGATTATTACGATGTGTTTGAGGAGATCGGCAGGTAAGCCCAAATTTCTATTATATACATTAGACATTACCATTGTTTAGAAAATTTGGTTATTCAACGAGTTAAAATAATTGTTTAATTCAAAATAAGCCGTTATTAACACGTTGCTGTGATAATGCAATAGTTTCTATTTTATCATTTATATGATTCACAGATAAGGTTTTGATTTACGGTTTGATTTGCGCATTTTTCACTTAATATTCTTGTGGTATTCAATCATAATTGATAATACTCTTCGCCCCTGAAAGTGTCAAGGACAAGATTTTCTCTTCCTTTCAGGTCATTCCACTTTTGGACATAAGGAGTCGCTTTTTTATGTGTATAAACCTGTAAAACATTTTTTTTCTTCTTCTTCTTTTGTTTTAACTGAATTGATGGTACTGCCAATGTGAAACCGGAAGAGACGTAATTTCGAGGGATTTGTGGCGTCGTTTAGTCGAAATTCTTCGGTAGTCGAGATACTTTGGAGAAATGATGTCATATCGAATGAAATAAATGATAAAATCCGTATTTCGTTGTAACTGATCCTAGTGTCTGTGGTTGGTGGATATTTTTAATTTTTTTTTTGTGTTTATCAAAGGGGGAGATTGTCAAGTGGCAATTAGAGTGGTCTGGGCTTCTTACCCGCAAAATTTGTCACTGAACCTTCGAAAAAACATCCAACCATGACGAGATTAGAGTCCCTGGTGAGGAAATTTCGAATATTAGAGTGGGAAGTGGGAACAAGGTGTGTGTGGGCGGGGGCCGTAAGGTCATCGATGGTCCCAACTGGTGAAAAGTAGTTCTAGCTATGTCATTGGCATTTTTTTTTTTTTTTTTATTTGGGAAAATATTTTTTTATATATTTAGGGAAAATATTTTCGTGGTTGTTGTAAGGAGGCTAAAAAAAGAATATTTTAATTAGACAGGAATTTTTAATTTTTTTTTTATTTTTTTTATTATTTTGAGTTGTTTTTTTTGAACAGGTGTTTGTGTTCTTGAGAATCTCCTATCATTCAATTCATTCTCGGAACGCGCAGAAGTTCACAGACCCAGATAGTGATAATTAAGATGGTTTGAATAGTTAATTTTTGATAATAATAAAAAAAAAAAAAAAAAAAAAAAAAAAAAAAAATTTAAAATCATAAAAGGACATTTATTTAATTTGATTATGGAAGTTGGAGCAGGATAATAAAAATAGAAAGATAAAAAAAAAGTGTCACGTGTGCTGCCGACTGTGGATGATGGAAGAGGATGAGAGCAATGAGCTTGAAAGAAAAATAAAATATAAAAAAAATAATAATAATAATAATAATAAAGTTGAGGAAATTTAAAGTACTTATGGACTTTAATGTATTTGATAGAGAGACACCTGTGGTGTTGTTAAACCATTTAAGAACCATCGAATCACCTTGGCATCTCAACTCTTTGAATTTCGTACCTTGACCCTCCTACCCCCTCATGTCTGAACAAAAGTTAAGTGGAAAAGATTTTAAGTTGGAGCTGATGGCTCTTGTCTGGAGTGCATCTGTGAGCACTTTATTTTTGCGCATTTCGGGGGATCAGATTGGGTTTTTTGCACTTAGTTAGTTAGCCATTATAAGAAGTATATGGATGCTAATTGACGAATTTTTAATAGTTTCATTGTCTTAAAAATTGGAGGGAAAGAGAAAGAGAGAGAATAAGGTTTACCGGCGTAAGCGGCTACTATGAAAAGAATCTGACCAAAAAAAAAAAATACATTAAAATTGACTAATTAAAATTGACACATAAAAAGTGACTTTAAAACTAAACCTGACATACGCAACATGTTCTGTATATGGGCAACATTAAATCAAATCAAACTATGTATTCTACAAAGCTTAATAAAACGAATCGCAGAAGAGAGACTACGACTATCGTCGAGGATGTGGGATTCAGGTGGGAAAAATCAAGAATCCAGTAATCAAATGGAAATGATGGGTACAATAAACTGGCACTAGCACTAGGGGTGAATTTGTGGAAAAAAGTGACGATGTAGTTTTTCTTAGGTGGAAATTGATGTTGAGGTGTGTTTAGTGGTTTATTTCCGTTTCCATGAAAAACAAAACATAGTTGATTTTTGTATGGAAAAGAAAGCAGTTTTCTTATCACGGGATGTGAATTCTTTTTTAAAAAATTAACTTAAAATGTAAAAAAAAGTAAACAAAATCATTTTTTTAATGGCGTCTCATTTTTATTATTTTATTATTTTATTTTTTTATTGGTTTCATCAACCCTTTAGTCTACACGTCTATTCAACCACGTCTGCGGTAATTGTATGATCTTCTGTCTGAATTAATTCCAAAATGACCTTGCAAGGTCGTTTTTACCCGAAATTACAGGTGGGGGCCGATAATTGCACGTCTATAAACAATGTAAACATGAAAGTGATTGTGATTTATACTCAATTTATTTTTTTCTTGCAAGCGAGCGAAAATTTGAATTTTTCCATACTTGATCCTGAACCTGAGTAATTTCTTTGTAAGTTCTTAATTATGGTCCACTTTTTTTCATCTATTTTATACTAAACACCTGCAATTTATTGCCCCGTTTCATAACTCCCACGCCGAAGAAATGCTGTAAACAATTGAGCTTTCGAATCGAATTTAGTTTAAATGTAAATTTTTATATTTTTTATTTTTTAGGGTTTATATATTCTGGTTATATTATTCTCCTTGACATGGTCCATTTTACCTGCATTGTATTTCGTCTTTTGTAAGTGGGGACAGTTTTCTGCTTCACTTGACTGGTCATGGGATCAGTAGGGAAAAAGTGAAAAACTAGATTAATTTGAAACCAGGTGAATAAATGATTTTTACTTTTCTTAAAAAAATTCACTTGACTTGCAAAATTTGGACAAACAAATAGAGTAAGTCTGGAACTCATTGAATAACAATGGAAATGATCATAAAAAAATTATTGGAAAAAGTGGAGCAACTGGAAATAGTCTCAAGAAGTCAAATATTTCTTAATTTGGAGATTTTTTTTTTTTTTTTTTTTTTTTCTCATTATTTTTTTTTGATTTTTTTAGGGTTAGAGGTGGAGAGTTGTTCGATTTTATATCGGAAAAAGAGAAATTGAGTGAAAAAGACGCGGTTGTATTCATCAAACAAATATTGGAAGCTTTGGATCATTTACATTGTAAAAATATCGCTCATCTTGATTTAAAGGTAATTTGTTTTTCGTCATAAATTGCTAATAAATAATTTATTTTTTTTATGTTTTTTATATTTTTAGCCGGAAAATATAATGTTACTTGATAGGTATGCATTGACACCCGTTATTAAATTAATCGATTTTGGTTTATCGCGACGAATATTGCCCGGAATGGATGTTCGGGATATGATTGGAACTCCTGAGTTTGTTGGTAATCAATTGAAAAAATAAAAAAATAATTATATTTAGTGTAGGATTTATTTATTTATTTTATTCATTTGGCTTGCCATTGTATTTTTTGCTGCATCACGCAAGATTATGTTGAAACTAGGTTTTTCCTTTATCTAGAACACGAGTTTTGCATTGAATTTCATGGATTTTCTTGTGGAATTTCTTATTTTTTAATTTGTTTATTTGTTAATTCTATATCTAGCACCTGAAGTGATTAATTACGAACCGTTGGGAACTGCTACAGATATGTGGAGTGTTGGAGTGGT
>JH431528.1:7495-22210 GCA_000239455.1 Strigamia maritima
TCTAAAAGTTTCTCAGAAATTGGAAATTTCAAAATAAAATTTCTAAAAGTTTCTCAAAAATTGGAAATTCAAAATAAAATTTCTAAAAGTTTCTCAGAAATTGGAAATTTCAAAATAAAATTCTAAAAGTTTTCAGAAATTGGAAATTTCAAATTTTTTTTTTTTGGATTTTTTTAGTAGAAAAATTCAAAAAAATCAAGAAAATTTCTAAAAGTTTCTCAAAAATTGGAAATTTCAAAATAAAATTTCTAAAAGTTTCTCAAAAATTGGAAATTTCAAAATAAAATTTCTAAAAGTTTCTCATAAATTGGAAATTTCAAAATAAAATTTCTAAAAGTTTCTCAGAAATTGGAAATTTCAAAATAAAATTTCTAAAAGTTTCTCAAAAATGTTTTTTTTTTTTATAATAGACATTATTTAATTATCAATTAAAATAAAAAAATTTAGTTTAATAATTCTTTGTTTGATGAATTATTTTTTTCATGGGCCCAAGCAGAAGCTGATCAAAAATGTCGGTTGGCTTTGTTGCGAGCGAATATCGCGTTAGTGTATTATTAATAGTCGCTTCTTGATTTTTTAAATTCTCTTTCTCTCTCTTTTTCCTTTCCCACCCGTGTCTTTAATTAGGTAAAAACGTTGCCGTTGCTGTCGGGCATTATTATTAACTTGCAACATCTTTATAGGCGCCGCCTGCGCGAATAAAAAAATTGATATTTATAGTCGGGAGGAAGAGTGGGGGGGCGGCTAAAAGATGGGAAATGAAACTTAGGTGTTGGCTGAGAGGATTTAAATATTGTTGCAGGCGAAAAATATGAAAAGTTAAAAGGAAATGTGATGTAAAGTGAGTTTTTGATTTATTTAAGTGAATAAAGAAGGGTTAAATTTTTATTTTATTTCACTTTTTTTTAACTTTTTTTTTTGTGTTTGCATAAAGATGACATTTATTTTTTTATTTTTAGGGTTTTTATATGAAATTTTTATTATTATTATTATTATTATTATTATTTTATTTTTTTTTAAGTTTTAGTTAATTTTTTTTNTTTTTTTTTTTTAAAAAGGGGAATAAATTTTTTTTCCGTTTTGACTTCCTCACAAACTGACCCTCACTTTTTAAAAAAGATAATAGTTGGGGGTTTCTTCCCCATTTTTTTCTATTGTTTATTTTTTTTTTAGTAATTTTTTTTTTTTTTATTAGAAATTTTTTAAAATTATTTTTTATTTATTTTTTCCTTTTTGGTCTCGATCCATCAACTTTTCCTTTATTGCTGTTAATAAATCGTTTTTATAAACTGTTAAAACAGCAGAATTTACGACCGGTAATAAATAAAATGGCAATAAAACGTAACATAATTAAATCACTTAATCAGAATCAAATTTTGAAAAAAAAATTACTTTCTATAGCGAAGTGCTACTTTTCTGTTAAGAAAGTAACGGATATGTAACTTAATTATTTTGTTTACCACAAATTCCGTAAAGGATAATCCCTTATAAAACTGACGGTACTAGAACACTGGAAAACAACAACAACAGAGAATCCACTACGGTCCAACCTCGTTATAACGAAATATTTTATAACAAAAAATTGCTTATAATAAACTCTTATAACTATCTGTTTGTTATAACGAACTTTTATGACGATAAACCGTTTATAACGAACTCTTATGACGGAAAACCGCTTATAACAAACTGTTACAACGAAAAACCGCTTATAACGAACTAAGGTCTGTCCACAAATTGCACCACAAGGTTTTTTTCAATTGTGACCCCAACTCCCTCTTTCTTCACAAAATGAGTTCGTTATAACAAGGTTTCATAGAATTGTTCAAATTTTTGAATTTTTGAATTTGATGGATTTTCTTAACAATAACAATTATAATAATGATAATAGAAACAGTTTATATTAGAAAAAAAAAATTATTTTTTAAAATTAAATTTTTAAGTGACTTAAAGACGTGCTGCCACCTTGCGTTGAAATTTTCCAAGTGACTAACTGAGCAAATAAAATTATTATTATTATTACATATATTTTTTTTGCCTTGTAAGTGACTTAGTTTGATATTCGAAGCAGTCTCCAATTTATTCAGGCGGTTTAATTATACAAGGGAGTTTTGTGTGTGACAGGCTCATTACCCGCTGGAATATGTCCACTGTTATTATCGGACAAAATATTCATGTGGCTTGGCGTGTTGTTAATAAGTTGCATTAAAATGTAATGGAGTGGACTGATATATCCAAAGTAGAGAATATTTTAATATTTTAAAAATAAAAAAAAAAATAAAAAAATATGATGAAATATATAGATACACATCACGCATTAAAAAACATGGTGGGTGGTTTAATAATAGTGATTATTGTAACGCTGCTTTGCATCTTGGATGCAAACGTGTAATCATTTCTTATTTTTTTTTATTTTTTTATTTTTTAAATTTGTTGTTGCGTATTATATATGTGAATAGGAGAGTTGGGCTTGGTCAGTGCAGGGAAGCAAATTATTGAGCTAGTTTTGCAATATTACAGTACAAGTATAATTTGTATGTTTTGTCGAGTTATAAATTTTTTATTATGCTGAAATTTAATGGTTGCAGATTTTTTTGAGGGGGGTGGGGGTGGGTAAGGGGTTGAATTTGAATTGAATGTAAATAAGAATATAGGTTGAGAAAAAATTGATTGAGTTGTTGGGTAAAGTGAAGTTTATGGTGGGAAAAAAATGTGAATTTTGACAGAAGTAATTTTAGGTGAAAGTAAGACATATTGGGCAAAAAAATTAAAATTTTAGGCAAAAAAGTTAATTTTAGCCAAAAAAAGTGGGTTTTTAAGCCAAAAAAAGTGAGTTTTTAAGCAAAAAAAAGTCAATTTTAGGCAGAATAAATTTGAATTTTTAGACAGAATAAATTTGAATTTTTAGACAAAAATGATATTTTAGCCAAAAAAAGTAAATTTTAGCCAAAAAAGTAAATTTTAGCCTAAAAAAGTAAATTTTAGCCAAAAAAAGTAAATTATAGACCAAAAAAAAGTAAATTTTAGACCAAAAAAAGTTAAATTTTAGACCAAAAAAAAGTTAAATTTTAGACCAAAAAAAGTAAATTTTAGCCAAAAAAAGTAAATTTTAGCCAAAAAAAGTAAATTTTAAGAGAAAAAAGTAAATTTTAAGAGAAAAAAGTAACTTTTAAGAGAAAAAAGTAACTTTTAAGAGAAAAAAATGTAATTTTAGGCAAAAAAAAGAATTTTAGAAAAAAATAAGAAATTTTCAAGAATAAAAAAAATGTAATTTTAGACAAAAAATTGTATTTTTCATGTTTTATGATAAAAAAAATTCAACTTTTCCTGTTTACACAACAAAAAAACTACAATTTTATGCCAAAAAAATGCATTATTTATTTGCAGCCTCCAATGTCGCTTCAAGGAATCGGCATAAACATGTTTACAAGAGTGACAAATGTCAATATTATCAGATCCACAAATTCAATCTGATTATTTGTCATGCTGCAATGGCTTCAAATGCCAAACTGATTTGTGGTCACGTCAATAATAGACCTGCTAACATGCAAATTAAAAAAAAATAAAATTACAATTACCTCAGATTTATCTTCTCATTATTAATCCATAATGATGTGCAGTATAACGGAAAAGTAACGATGTGAAATTTATTTAATTTAAAAATTCCACTAATTACTAAATATTTATCTTAATTATGCGATATTTAAGTTATTTTCCTTTTAAATGAAACGAGGCATGAATAATAAAGTACAAAAAAAAAATAAAATAAAAAAAAAAAAAAGAAAGAACAATGGGAATAATGCATGTTGGCGAGTTTATAAATAGAAATTGTTGTTTAATTCAAGGTAAAGTGAGGAACGGTTGTCTTCAGGAAGAATTAATCTTTTTAATAGAGAAATAAATTGGAGTGTCAAGTAATAAAAGAAAAGTTGTTTCGATTAATGTAATGTATGAGATAAGCTCCGCTGAGCAGAGCTGTGAGAGAAAAGTCTGGATTTTTGAAGCAGGAAGTGTCACGTGACTGGTGCCTATTTAGTGTCCAGTAATTTTGTAGCCAAATGTCATTAGCACTGGTCATTAAAGTCAGGCTCTATTGTTGGGTAAATTGATAAATGAGTGATAATACGTTTCAAGACGGTAGCCATTTGTGCAATTTGCATTTTGGGTTAATTAGTTTGGTTTTTTTTGAGTTTTTTTTGTTTTTTGTTGTGAGTTGGGAGGAAATGATTATGAGGATGTAATTTATTGAAATACTTGGAAGTGATATTATTGCGATGTTTGGTATTTTTTTTTTTTTTTTTTTTTTTTAGGGATGAGGAAATTTAATTTGTTTTGGTTTGAAGAGGATTTTTTGTTTTTTGTTTGGTGGTAGTTGGGGATTGGTTTTTGTAAGTGGAGGAAATGGTTTGATGTAAATGCTGTAAATGGAATAGAAATTGTGAAGGAAATAGGGAAAGTATAATAGTATAAATTTCTCAAAATTGCGCTTGTTTTTCAAATAAAAATAAATTCAAGGACCTGCGTGGTCCGCAAACTCTCTTTTCCAAATTTTTACAAAGACTAATTTTATTCTATTATTTTACAACTATTTATATTGGTATGATAATCCCTTTAATCTCTGATTGTTCTGATTGGTTGTTGTGTCCCCCCTCCCCCTTCGTCCCCCTAGTGACCATCTTTCACACAAATATTCTACAATAGTTACATAAGAAATTGCATTTAAAACAGAAAATTACAAAAAGTTACACAAGAAATTCCATTTACAATAAGAAATTACAAAAAGTTACACAAGAAATTCCATTTACAATAGGAAATTACAAAAAGTTACACAAGAAATTCCATTTACAATAAGAAATTACAAAAAGTTTCATTACAACAGAAAATTACAAAAAGTTTCATTACAACAGAAAATTACAAAAAGTTTCATTACAACAGAAAATTACAAAAAGTTTCATTACAACAGAAAATTACAAAAAGTTTCATTACAACAGAAAATTACAAAAAGTAAAATTACAAAAGGTTACAGAAGAAATTTCATTTACAACAAATTTTTAAAAAGTTTCACCATTTAAAACCGAAACAGCAAAATCACCAAAAATTACATCAAAAATAACAGCACATGTATTATCTAAAATATACATTCTAAAAAAAAAAAAAAAAGTTTAACAAAAACTAAACTAAAAAAAAAAAAAAACCCTGGTGGCGACTCAAAGAACTAAAAACCACTCAGCCCTCTCTTTAATAATTCTTTATAATTTTTTTTTATTCTTTTAATTTTTTTCCTTCTTCAAAATTTCTATATGCTAGAATAAAACCTTATCAAGTCTAGCAGAAACTGACACAATAAATAATAAGATTTGTCTTCTTCGAAATAAAAATTTATCAGGAAAAAATAGAATTCCGCTCGCACTCGCGGATCCGATTGTCACCTTATCTTAGAAAAACATAAGTTGCCTGTCGCTTTATTTTTATGTTATGTTTTCTTCAATTGGCGTTAATTGTGTTAGAACCTAAGAAAAAAAAAAAAAAAAATGTAAGAAGGCGAATTTAGATCGACAACGCCGTGGGTCTTGTCATTGAACATTTGTATTTTGTACGCAGGTGTGTTGTTCTGTGACAGGTCATAAGAAAAAAGAAAAAAATTGAAAGGCGGAGGGAGTTTGAAGCGCCATTCACCCGGCCAGCCACCTGTCACCACCTACAATTTACCGTGACAGGTAGGGTGAATAATTAGTCATTGTATTGACATTTGTTTCCTCTGATTGACAAAAAGGGCCGACTCAAGGTTGTGATGGAGGTTTGCGTGCTGGCCAATTTTTTTTTGTTTGGTTTGAATTTTTTTTTGTGAGGTATTGGCTTTGTTTGTTGGCGAGCATGTGCGGGGATAAGTTGAAACAGATGACAAGTTGGAAAACAAGATTGGAAATTGTAAATAGGAAAATTAATGTGATTTTGTTTAGTTAGATTTGTTGTGATTTGTTGATTTGTTGATTTGTTGTTAAGTGGATTTTTTTTTATAGTTTAGATTGGGTATGAAATGAAAACACATTGGAAAGAGTTGAAAATTAGTGAGAAAACATTTGAAAGAGATGAAAGGGTAATAAAACAGTGGAAATGATGAAAAACAGTGATAAAACAATGGAAAATGATGAAAAAGGAGATTAAACAATGGAAAGGGATGAAAAAGAGTAATAAAACAGTGGAAATGATGAAAAACAGTGATAAAACAATGGAAATGATGAAAAACAGTGATAAAACAATGGAAAATGATGAAAAACAGTGATAAAACAATGGAAAATAATGAAAAACAATGATAAAACAATGGAAAATGATGAAAAGGTGATTAAACAATGGGAAAAAATGAAAAAGAGTAATAAAACAATGGAAATGATGAAAAACAGTGATAAAACAATGGAAAATGGAATAAAAACAGTGATAAAACAATGAAAAAAAATGAGGAAAAAGGTGATTAAACAATAGAAAGGGATGAATGAAAAAGATTAATAAAACAATGGAAAAAGATGAAAAACTGATGAAACAAAACTGATGAAACATTAATCAAATAATGGAAATTATTGAAAAACTGTTGAAATTTTAATTTAATCTAACAATGAAAATTTTTGAAAAACAGGGTTATAACAATGAATTGTATTGAAAAACAGTGTTAAAGCAAAGAATTATATTGAAAACAGGGTTAAAACAATGAATTGTATTGAAAAACAGGGTTAAAACAATGAAAAATATTAAAAAAACAGCGATGAAAAATGTATACTCCTTTAACCATTTCTCGTTTTCGAAGCTACATTTCAGGAATTATAATTTTCTATACCGGTATTTTAGCCATCTTAAAAAAACTGTATAAATAAACCAAAAGAAAAAATAATTTAATACCTTTAAAATTTTTTCTTATAAAATCTTTATGTCGACATCATGATCTCCAATTCACATAAATAATTCCAATTTTATTATTTACACTCGTAATAAAATGTTAATGAGACGTAACTGAACTAAAACTTAAAATTATGAACACGACGATATATAAAACCCAATTTAAAACTTGAATTATATCATTTTTTTTTTTTTAAAGAAAAAAAATATTTTTTTTGTGCATTTTTCCTGATTTGTTAATTAATTGTGTCATGAAGGCCGTACAGAATATCCCATACACGAAATTACCAAAAAAAAAATATATAATAATTATTTATCACTATAATTGGTACTAAAATTAAGACAGCAAATTTTACGACTTGCAGATGTCATTGTAATTTTTTTTTTTTTTTTTTTTTTTAGAATTACTGATAATTACCATGCGTTTTAAATAGGAAAATTAAAAAAAAAAAAAAAAAATTAGAAAAAGGAAACGATAATAATTTTTTTTATTTTAATTTAAATTTAAAAAAAAAAAAAAAAAATTTTAAAAAACAGAAGCAAAATGTAAATGAAATTGTAAAAATGATTTTCATGTATATTAATCTATTTATTTATTTATTTATTTATTTATTTATTTATTTATTCATAAAAGAAGTAAATTTACATTAGGAATTTAAGTGATGGCGTCATATGTCAATATTTCTAGTTGAAATATTTAATTTTTCTATTTTATTCTAGGAGACAGGTGAAGGGAAAGAAAATATTACGAGTTGGCAACTCGTGTTAGAGATTGTTTCATCGTAACAAGAGTTTGGAGATATTTGTAGTCACGAAATGTGATTGATAGGGCTTTTGCGTGACAGAAAACACCCATTCGGATACATGCATCAAATGCGGTTTCCTCCTCATTCGTGTAGGCAATATTCCTTATTACTCATTTCTTTACTCATTTATTTATTTATATGGCAATGTGAGTAATACACGGAATGAAATGGCATTGAAAAGCGAAATAATTTGAATAAATTTAATGATGGCGGCCTCCCTTTAACTTTTTTTTTATTTTTTTTATTTTTAAAATAAATAAATAAGCCTTTTGCCCATAATAAAAAAAAAAAATATTTTTTTGGTTTAAAATTACAAGGGAGTTAAATGGATGGTTTTGGTTTTAATTATTATTTTTTTTATGTTATTAGGATTTGTTGTGGAATTCTGTGGCAAAATAATTTATTTTTTTGGTTTAGTTTTTTATTTTTTTGGAGTTTTTTTTAAATTGTTATTATTTTTTTACTATTAGGGGACCTGTTTTTGATTTTCAAGGGAAATTGGACAAGTTGAAAAGTTTTTTGATTTTTTTTTTTTTGTTTTGTTTTTACAATTCCATTCAAAGATGGCGTTATATAGCTTGTTTTTAACAAAACAAACTCAAAAAGGAAAGAAACTTGTATGAAATATAATATTAACTAAGTCACTAAAACACAAATGAAATAGTAGACACTTTGCGATTTTTCGTACGAAAAAATTACGAAATTAAAAATATTTTTAATTATTTCGTTTTTTTTAATTTCGTAATTTGAATTTTGTAAAACAAGTTTTGATTTGTCACAAAACATATTACCGTATTCCCTCGGAAAGAACGGCATGCTGGATAATGGCGAATCCGACCAGGGTGCTGGAAAATTCGAGTCAAAAAAAGTCCAAAATTCGCATAGCATATACGTTCGCGTATAAATACACGCATTTTTAAGCTTGCTATTTTATTTCACTAATCACACTGACACACACGCGTAACAATCAATACCATAAAAATAGAATGTGACTTGTTCCGTAATATGTACGTTTCGTAATATGTACGTTTTGGCGCTGATTTGATTTTTACGGCACGATTCGATTTTTACGGCACTGATTCGATTTTTACGCACTGATTCGATTTTTACGGCACTGATTCGATTTTTACGGCACTGATTCGATTTTTACGGCACTGATTCGATTTTTACGGCACTGATTCGATTTTTACGGCACTGATTCGATTTTTACGGCACTGATTCGATTTTTACGGCACTGATTCGATTTTTACGGCACTGATTCGATTTTTACGGCACTGATTCGATTTTTACGGCATGCCGTAAAATTAACCAGATGTCCGGTTTTGGAAATCTGGTCAAACTCGATTTTTCCTGCATGCCGTTCTTTTCAAGGGAATACGGTATATACGACATTTAATCGGCAGCAGCAATTTTTAGCAGAACCAAGCACCTTATCCCAAATTAAGCCTAAGTATTGAGCTTGTGGTTTGTGCAAAGTGTTTGTCTGATTAAAAAAGACAAACCTGAGATGATGAAATTGCCACAAATTTGTCAAAATTGCAGCTGAAGCGGTGGGAAAATGGTGGCGGAATTTGTCGACAATTGTCGTCGTTGCATGCAGTGCGCATGCGCAAATCAAGTTGTATTTACAAAATATGCCACGAAATCGTTTTTATATTTCGTTACGGAATTAAATAAAACGAGAAAATTAAAACGAAATCTTATTAAAATTTCGTATTTTAATTTTTTTCGTAAGAAAAATCGCAGTGTCTAATTTATTTTTAATAAATAAATAAATAAATAAATAAATAAATAAATAAATAAAAATGTATAAACAGCATCAAACACATCTGTTTTAGGCTATAAAAACCCCTGTTTTTACCACCCAATCACTTTATATAAACACCAAAACAGACAAAACTCTTCGAAATCAGAATCTACTCAAATCTCCCCACAACAAATTAAATGTTGTTTTCTCTGCAATACTTCACTCGGACCACCATTTACAACACGATTTTCTCCTTGATTTATTTATTTATTTATTTCCCATCCCAATTTTTTTTTAAATTTTTTTTTTAAATATACTTTTTTACAAAATAGAAATAAGATATATAACCATCTATAAATACCCATCAGAAGCGAAATAAATTAAACCTCGTCTGTATAAGAAAAAGCGGCTTCGCCATAACTCAGCATTTAAATCGCTCAATGAATACTATGATAAAGATGGGAATTTATTTTGACGTCAAACCCTCTTTTGCATTCCTAATATTTTCCACATCGAACGGTAATAATATTATAATAGAAGGAAAGAATTTTTTTTCTCCATATGGATATAGATGATGTGTGTGGGGGGGGGGAGTATAATTACAGGAATTACTGGGCTAAAAATTGGCAGTAAATTGTCGGCTTGGCTGAGAAGGGCCGTGAGGAGGCCTGTGAGGAGGCCCGTGAGGGAGCAGATAGATGTTGAGGGGAAAGGCCTTGAATTGGATGACCCCATACATCTTCATTGGCCTAATCAGGAGCTGCCAGACTGTGCAAAAAGCTGTGTTCTCACTCTAACTGGTGCACAACTCCCTCTTCACTCCTCTTTTTCTCACTGTCTGTGTGAAATATAGTTGTAGCAAATCATGACTGCAAATGGATGTCAAATGAGTGTGAAGGTTAAAGTCTCGTGTCTTTTTTTTATGCAGTATAAAATGACTTTTTTAGAGGTTTGAATTTAAAGTTAATGGTATTCATGTCACGGTTTTTATTTTTTTTTTTTTTTTTTTTTTTTTTTTTTTGGAGTTCTTGTTGAAAATGGGAGTGAAAATGGAAATTGAGGAAATAACGTGTTGGAGTTGATGTTTTGATGGTGAAATATGGTGGGGAGATGTATTGGAGCTCTTTGATGGTTGGATGGTTGGTTATTGTTGATAAAGAATTTTTTTTTTATTTTGTTGTTGTTTGTTGTTGTTTATACTGTATTGGTCATTTGTTGGGTTTTTTTTTTTTCTTTTTTTTTTTTAAGTAAAAACAAATAAAACGTTGGATTTAAAATTTGGTTAAATGATTTTTTTTTTATGATAATGAAAAAATCGATGATTTATCGATGTTTATCGATTTTTTTTTTGGTTTAATTTTTTGGCTAATTTGATGCAAATTTATTTAATTGGATTTTTTTGGTTTTATTTATTTTGTTTGGTTTGAAATTGCGAATTAAAACAACAAAAATCGAATAAAAATCGACACATAATCAGCATTGATCGATTTATTTGGTTTTATTCAGTTCTTTGTTTGAAATATCAAATTAAAACAACAAAATCGATTAAAAATCGACATATAATCCGTATTAATCGATTTTTTTTTTGGTTGAATTCGGTTCCTTGTTTAATAAAAACAACAAAATCGATTAAAAATCGACACATAATCGATATTAATCGATTTAAAAAAAAATTTAACTCATTTTTTTCCCTTGAAATTTCCGACTATTTACATAAAATTGCCATTTTCCATTAATCCATTATTCCACGAACCAACCTTGACACTTAATTTGCATTTCTCTCATAATTCCATTTGACCATCACGAGTATCCCCTCGCACGAACCCACCCACACCGCTCTTTACACAGCCGTCAAGGGAGATATAAAAGCGATCCTCCCTCGTTGGCGAAGGTTAGCAGGTTAATATAGCCATTACCTGTAATCCTACTACTTGTAAAGCGTGAGCGAGGGGGTCCACGAATAAAGAGACGATCAATAGCGAATGGGATAAGATTAGCTCTGGTGGCAGGAAGGGGAAGTGGAATTTTAACCCCCGCTATAAATATGTTTATAGTGACAGAACAGAAGAAACTTGATAGGTAATCGTATCACAGCACCCAGTGTCATCGAGATTGGATGGAAATTGCGTCTCCGCTCGATGTAATTGCGACATTGGCTCGAAAATTGTGTTTTCTAATTGACTTTTATATATTTATTTATTTTTTTTTTTTTATTTTGTTTTTTATTTTTTTTTGTTTTTGGTTAATTATTGGTTTTTTATGGGGATGGTTAAATGAGTTGTGTTGCGTGTTATTGGGTGATTTGTAGTGTTGTGATGGCGTGTCGTTTGTCAGTATTGTTCCGAGGGGTGGAGATGTGGAACAGGTGCGAGTGAGGGGGTTTGTAATGGGATGGGATTGGGGGGGGGGGGTTNAGGATGTTGGGTAATTAGAGGGTTTAAATTTTGGGATTGATTGGGTTTTTTTTTTTTTTTAGTTTGGGGAATCAATAAATGATTTTTTTGGGGGGGAAGGAGTGGGGGATTTTGATGGATATCGATGTGTATCGATGTGGAATTGTAAAGATTGTTAGAAAATTGGATTTTATTTTTTGTATTGCTTTTAATGATTATTGATATAAAATCGATGCCAAATAGGATTTTTTGCATTATTTGATTGAATATTGATATAAAATCGACACCAAATAGGATTTTTTGCATTATTTGATTGAATATTGATATAAAATCCATAAAACAAAGCAAAAAATTCTGTAAGGTATCAATTTTATACCGTATTCATTAAAAAAAAATGTCAAGAATTGCAATGTTTTCAATAAATATCGATGTAAAATCGATACCAAATAGGATTTTTTGCGATTATATTAATGAATATCGATATAAAATTAAAATCGATTAAGAAATAATTTCTTGTTAATTTTTAAAAATTTTTACTTCAAAAATCTGCTTAAAACGAACTAAATCAACTAACAATTTAACCAAAACTTTGTTATAAGCGAAATTTACAACTCTCTAAACGCCAATCATGCAAAAATCAAATATTTGCACCAAAAAAAAAAAAAAAAAAAATCATTTAAAATCGATTTTTTTTAGTAGGAAAAATTTGCAAAAGTAAATTTATTTACTTTTTCACCCGTTTTACGTTAAGTCCATTTTTCTCGAGTAGTTAAAATAAAGCGTTGGTGAATAAGTGGGATTTGTCGACTCGCGTTTAACGCCGTCATTTTTCAAGCGAAAGCAGAGTGCGGGTGAGAAATGTTTGTGCTGCTTGTCGGCGTTGGACGCGCTAACTGAGCTCACTCGATCTATACCCCACCCCCCGCTCGGCATGCGAGTGATTTATGGTGAAAGCCCTCTCGTGACAGCTCATTCATCTGGCAAAATCAGATTGTGCTGAACAGAGTCAATCCTGCTCGTGTCCTGCCATTATTTTCTCGGGTTCTCGCGTCTGAAGGAAAATCTCTCTCTCTCTCTCTCTCTCTCCACCATCCACCCCAACATATCTCCTGCCATTTCTTCAACTACCCGGCTGCTGCCACTATACATCCCACTACTTTCGCTTTTCTCGCGCGGATCTTCAATTTCTTTCATACCTTGATCTAACTCCGACTGTAGACGTTTCGATACTTTTATTGTGATGGAGTTACATGGCTTTTTTTGGTTTTTTTTTTTTTTTTTGGTTTTATCAATTTGAGTGGGGATGAGGGAATTGAAAAAGGAAAATTTGTAAATGATTTATTTTTTTATTTTTATTTTCTAATTTATTTTTTTATTTTGAACGTCTTACAAACGTCATACGAACGTCATACGAACATGGGGGGGATTTGTTCTTTCATTTGTTATTTTATTGTAAAGAAATGAATCAATAAAAATCACTTGAATTTTAACCTTTGTCTGGAGTGCTTGTGGACCACACGGTCCACATTGATTAATTTCCTAAGTCAGCTAGCAATAATTTACACTACCGTATTCCCTCGGAAACAACGGCATGCCGGTAATTACGAGTCTGACCAGTTTTTGACAAGTAGACAACTGGTCAATTAATAATCAAATGGACAAAATGTCGGAAAATTCGAATTATCTGGCACTTTGGTTTGATTTGCCATTATCCGGCGTGCCGGTTTTTTTGAGGGAATACGTACTATGGAAAACTATGGTTCAGCTATGGAAAACTATGGTTCAGCTATGGAAAACTATGGTTCAGCTTTGGAAAACTATGGTTCAGCTATGGAAAACTATGGTTCAGCTACGGAAAACTATGGTTCAGCTATGGAAAACTATAGAAAATTACGGTTAAACTATGTGAATCCTGTTGGTTAAACCAATTAGCTCATTGGTTAAACTATTGTTGAATTTTGAAAAACAATTCGTTGCATTCGAAAATGAAAACCAACCTGGTTTTAGTCGTTCTAGAAAAGTTGGTTTTAGCCTGGTTTTAAAGCAATTTTCGAATGACCTGGTTTTACTTTGGTTTTAACTAAATTCTAGCTTGAACTTGGCTGGAGGTTTTAGATAAACTAAGTCAAAATCAAAAATTTTCTATTTTATTTTGGCTAATATATTCTATGAGGATCCAGCTAAAAAGTAGTAAAGTTTGTGAAAAATGATGACAAACTATTTTTGATGGACGTTAACGAACATCGTGGTTGACGTAGGTGCATGTTCTGCGTCCACGATGTTCGCTGACGTCCATTCAAATGGTTTGACTTTACTTTTCGCAACTCTTATTTATTTTTATGCCGATTTCACATGGAATCATTAGGATGATGTTAAATGATGTCCCCACCTACAAAATCTGCAGGTTTGATTTGGTAAAACCTCAGTTTGGAGTCGAAAAACACCATGCTTGATCCAAAAGGGCTGCTACAGAATGCTGCTAAAACCCTTATAACCAATAACCAGGTTTAAAACGACTAACTGGAGATCATTCTGAAGCCAGGTTGGTTTTTATTTTCAAATGCAACTATTGAAAAACTAGGGAAAACTATGTTAAACTATGGTTAAACTATGGAAAACTACGTTAAAGTATGGTTAAACTATGGAAAAATACGTTAAAGTATGGTTAAACTATGGAAAACTATGGTTAAACTATGGAAAACTATGGTTAAACTGTGGAAAACTATGGTCAAACTGTGGAAAACTATGGTCAAACTATGGAAAACTATGGTTAAACTATGGAAAACTATGGTTAAACTATGGAAAACTATGGTTAAACTATGGTTAAACTATGGAGAACTATGGTTAAACTATGGAAAACTATGGAAAACTATGGAAAAACTNT
>JH431528.1:25066-40041 GCA_000239455.1 Strigamia maritima
TTTTTTTTTTATATAAAAAAAAAAGGAAATAATTATGGTGGAAATTTTATAAATAATAATTTCTGTAGAAATAATCATGAGTCGTAGGAAAAAATTGAGGAAACGTTGGGGAAAATGAGAAAACAGAAACTTGTGAAAAATGGGAAAATTGGACAAAAACTTGAGAAAAATAGAATAATTTGGTCAAAAACTTGTGAAAAATGGAATAATTCGGTCAAAAACTTGTGAAAAATGAAATAATTTGGTCAAAAACTTGTGAAAAATTGGATAATTTGGTCAAAAACTTGCGAAAAATGGAATAATTTGGTCAAAATTTGAGAAAAATGGAATAATTTGGTCAAAAACTTAAGAAATTGAAAAGAACCAGACAAATTATGTAAAAAATGGATGAAATAAATGAGAAAACTGGAAAAAAACTTGGAATGAAATGAAATAATTTGGTCAAAAACTTGAGAAAATGGAAAGAATCAGACAAAATTATGTAAAAAAAAAAAAAAAGAGAAAATATGTGAAAAACATGAAAAAATATATGACAAACATGAAGAAAATCTGTGAAGAAAATGAGAAAACTTGGAAAAAACTTAGAATAAATGGGAAAAATTGAACAAAAAACTAAAGAAAAACGAAGAATTAAAAAAAAAACACGAAAATTACAGAACGTGAATCATTTTAAAAAAAATAAATAAAAAAATACTTCGATGTAAAGTAATTTTCTAGTGTTGTACAATTTAATAGTGGTTGAGTGGTTTGTTGTAAAGAGGTAATCGTGTCGACAGCAAGATGATAATCCGCTACCATTTATCAGGGTGATTAATTGGTGACACCCAGTCGAAGGGCAGCCATTGATTAATTAATCCCAATCCCCCTTCCCTGCCACAGACAGTGAAGAGATGACCTATCAAGCCACGAAAAATGACCCATCAGCCCGAATATCTCGTTACGGCACTCCGAACTCGTACTCACATCATTCGATTACGTCATTATAGAGCGACGAGCTGACGACAATGTATGAAGGAAGGAAACAATATTGGCGGGATGTGAAATGTTTTTTCCTCGATCATTCGTTTATGTGCACCTGTTTTCCTTTTAAATCGGACAAAACTCAATTGACATTGTTGGAGAGGAGAATAGCACGGAACGCCAATAAATATTGTTTTTTTTTTGTTGTTGTCGAGTTTGACATTTCGCTTTTATTGTCGACAATCTGTCATGTCATATGGTAATGGTACTGACAGGTAGGTGATCGAGGATGAAAAATTGAAATTGAAATAAATACTTCGGGGAAGTTTTTATTTTAATTGGAAATAGCGGGAATAAATTATATGTGGTGTTTTAATATTTGTTATTAGTCGATAGATGGTTGAATGGATATTGTTATATCAAAAAAATGTTGTTTTGAGTGTGAAAATTGGTAATTTTAGGCCAAATAAATGGGATAATGTGATTTTTTTGACAGAAAATATATTTTTTTTAGCTGCAAAATGATTGATTTTAGACGCAAAAATAATTCGTTTCAGCCTTAAACGTGAATTTTGGGCGCAAAAATAAGTAATTTCAGCCTAAAACGTGAATTTTAGGCGCAAAAATTATTAATTTCAGCCTAAAACGTGATAAAAATGATTAATTTCAGCTTAAAACGTGATAAAAATGATTAATTTCAGCCTAAAATATAAATTTTAGACCTAAAATATAAATTTTAGACCTAAAATATAAATTTTAGACCTAAAATATAAATTTTAGACCTAAAATATAAATTTTAGACCTAAAATATAAATTTTAGACCTAAAATATAAATTTTAGACCTAAAATATAAATTTTAGACCTAAAATATAAATTTGCTAAAATTTCGCTACAAAAAATTTTTAAAGTGTTTATAGGCGTGCAAATCAAAATATTCCGAAAGAAAACTTTTGTTGCCTAAGTACTTTAGTTTGTTCCATCTTCCATGCCATTCCAGCATTTTTGTTTGCGGAATGTAAAGCCTCATTAAGACCATTTCTTCTAAATTTAATCCACAACTTGATCCCATATTCTTTGGTTTTTACTCCTGATTGGTCTAAATCCTCTTTATTTACAACTTCCTCAACTAATCTCCATTATAAAGTGCCTCTTTTTTTCCCTCATCCCACCATCCCACCATCCCACCATCTCACCATCCCTCCATCCTCAAAGAACGCCTCCTTAAATCTTTAGCCGCATTTCTTTAATCTTTTTCATGTGTGGGAACAATTTTGAAGAGCAATTTATTTTCAACGCGGATCCCAAAAAAAAAATCAAAGAATTGGTCAAAAACACAAAGACAAAAGCCACAGAAGGAAAAGAAGAGCAAAAAGAAGAGAAAAAAAATAAATTAGTCACTATAATATGACTATATTTGATGAATGCACCACTTTGATCATTTTACATAACCATCTGTTACGTGACGCAGGATGTTGGTAAAAAAGATGGTGTTTTGTTTGTTGATTTAAATGAAATCGACATGGCCGAGAAAAACAACATGTGCTGTATTTACGACGCAGTTTTAAAAGATCAAAGGGATGTGACTGCCTTTTGATCTTTCTTTAAGTCTTTTCTTTGTGCCGGAAGTGGATTTTGAAGAAGATGGAAGAAAAAAGAAGAAAAAAAAATGTGTGCACGTTTTCGAGGGAGATAGAAAGGGGAGTTTAAAAAGGCATTTAATGGCGAGGGCAAAAAGGGTATCGTCAAAAAAGGGATCCGTGACATTAAGAGATATGGTGGTAGTGCCAATAACAGAAGCGTTGTATATCAACCTCTTGCGCTGCCTCCTAACGACTTTATTCGTCGAGTGCCGTGCGTGCCAGTGCTGCACGTGAGACACGTGGGGAAGCATCGGGCTGTTTCTCGGTAGAGGAAATTTTTTTTTGTGTGTGTGTATGGGGAGGGGGGGGGGCTGATCTAGGGAGGAGGTTGGGTGTTTTCTCGTAATTAGGGGTCGGGGGGGTCGTGAAAACTATAAATGTTAAGGGTTTAAGGATCGTGAGTTTTAGGAGAATTAGGAATTTGTACATAAAAGTGTTTGAGGAGGTGAATTTATGTGTAATTTAAGGGTGTGTAAACGGTTTTATTGTGGGTTATATATGAGGGGTTATTGCTATGTATAGAGTTATTGCGTGGATGGTGGCGATTAATCATGGACATGGAGTGACCGGTTGTTGAGAATTGAGATGGAGTTGGGGTGTGGGTCGTTGGACTTATCAACATGTAAAACATGGTGGGTATAGTAATATGGTAGTTGATGTGGGATTTAGAAGTGTAAATTCAAAGGATTTTGTGTAGAATTGAATTTACTTTGATTTATAGTGTATTTGTCGAATTTACATTGGATTTGTTGAATTTACAGTGGATTTGTTGAATTTACAGTGGATTTGTTGAATTTACAGTGGATTTGTTGAATTTACAGTGGATTTGTTGAATTTACAGTGGATTTGTTGAATTTACAGTGGATTTGTTGAATTTACAGTGGATTTGTTGAATTTACAGTGGTTTTGTTGAATTTACAGTCGATTTACAGTTGATTTGTTGGACTTAAATCGATTTACAGTAGATTTGTTGAATTTACAATCGATTTACAGTTGATTTGTTGAATTTACAATTGATTTACAGTTGATTTGTTGAATTTACAGTTGATTTGTTGAATTTACAGCTGATGTGTTGAATTTACAATTGATTTGTTGAATTTACAGTTGATTGGTTTAATTTACAGTTGATTTGTTGAATTTATAGTCGATTTTCAGTGGATTTGTTCAATTTACAGTCGATTTTTAGTGGATTTGTTCAATTTAAACTCGATTACAATGAGTATTTTTAATTTACATTCGATTTACAGTGAAATTTTTGAATTTATAGTAGATTTGCAGTGAAATTTTGAAATTTACACTTAGTTTTTGATGGATGGATTTATACCGTATGATTTAGTGAATGGTGTTCTTTGGTGGCCGGAAACAATAAATAAAGATTGCAACTCAATCTTCCTTCTTTTATTTTTTCCCATCTTTGAAAACTTTCACATATTTTTTAAAAACTTTTAGCATGGTACACAACTTTACACAAAAATATATGCAAATTTTTTTTTTTTTACAACTTTTCCCCCCGTAAATTCTCACCTATTCCCTCGATTTAAATTTTAAAAAAAACCAAAAATTATAACTGTCTCGTCGCGTTTGAATGAAAAGAGATAAGAATCTACCTACTTTTCCCCGTCCCTTTTTCTTTCTTTATAAGCACCACACCCGCCATGATGGATGTTGGTAGCGTTCGGTGGCGGAAGTGCTACAGAAACGCCATTAAGTCCTCTATCGTTCATACTCTCAACTCAATGATGTGGGGAACATAAAATTTATGATTTGCCCTCGCTAAAATTGCGACGATAAATCACATTGGAGATTGCCTTCCCGAAATCCTTCACGCCTCTTCCACCCCCCCGTCGCTCTTTACCCCACCCCTTCTCGAGGCTCTCATTTCACAACCCCCATCTCAGCATCAACGCTAATTAGTCGGATAGGGGTGGGGGAAAAGACGGATGAAATACAAACACGAGTTGATAAGGGATGTTGTGTGCAAATATGCAAATTTTGTAGTTAAAAAAAAAAAAAAAAAAAGTTTAAAGAGAAAGGAAAATGGCGTTCGCGCCACCCAAGTTGAGGAATGAAAATGTGATTGATGGTGTTGGAGGGGCCGCTTATTGAATTAGTATGCATGCGCTGTGTGTAGGACATGGTGTGAAAAGGGTTAAAGGCATGGTCGGGTTGGATAGTAAAATGGATGTTTTGTTGTGGGATGGATTTTGTTCAATGACCTGGTGGGGCCCCAGATGTGCGGGAAGAGGTTTAGGGTGTTTTTATTTGGAGGTTTTTTTTCTGGAATAAAAATGTTTTTAGTTTTTATTTGGGGGCCCTGAAGCACATATTTTGCTTATGGGCCCCGAAATAGGGGCTTGGAATAACATTTTTTGTGCGTAACTGCTTATTGGGCTCGAAATTGTGGCTCATAGCGATGCTCAATGATTTTTTTTGATGGTTTCGGGTTTTGTTTGGGGCCCCGAATCACATTAGACAGTTTGCGATTTCTTGTACGAGACCAAAGACGAGATTTAAAACTTTGAAATGTCGAAATGTCGTATTGGTGTTTGTGATTTGTCACGAAACGTATTACTTAAGACACTTAAATGGGCGGTATAGCAATTTTTAGCAGAACTAGACACCTTATCCCAAATTAAGCCTAAGTATTGGGCTTGTGGTTTGTGCAAGGTGTTTGACTGATTCAAAAACTAACCTGAGATAATGTAATCGACACAACTTTGCCAAAATTGCAGCCGAAGCGAAGGGAAAATGACGGCAGAATTTCACGACAATTGTTGTGATTCTATGCAGTGCGCATGCGCAAATCAAGTCGTATATACGACAATTTGAAACGAGATTTTTGAAAAATCTTGATCAAGACCGATCAAGACCTTTCAAAAGAGAATACATGTAACGAGATATTTAACAATCTCGTTATTTTGGTTTATTCTCGTTTATTCTCGTAATGAAATAAATCTTGTGCGAGAAATCGCAAACTGTTTATTTTTCTTATGGGGCCCGAAATATGGTCTTAAAATTGCTTGGCGCCCGAAATAATTGCTTGGGGCCCAAAATAGGGTCTTTAAAATTGCTTGGGCCCCGAAATAGGGTCTTAAAAGTGCTTGGGGCCCGAAATATGGTCTTAAAATTGCTTGGCGCCCGAAATAATTGCTTGGGGCCCAAAATAGGGTCTTTAAAATTGCTTGGGTCCCGAAATAGGGCCTTAAAAGTGCTTGGGGCCCGAAATAGGAACCCATGGCGTTGTTCTGTAATGTTTTTTTGATGTTTTCAGTTTATATTTGAAGTCCCGAATCAAATTTTGGGTCCCTAATTTACATTTTCTTTTTGTAGACATGGGGCCCATGACAACTATTGACAGGTCTCTGATGTTGTATTTTGTCTAGGGTCTCTGGCCATGAAAACTATTGAATTCTTTTTTGGATTGAGACTCGGTGCTCTTGACCTTTAAATTGATGACTCAAGAGGGCGCAGAGGAAAATGAAGAATTCGAATTTGCCTCACTCGCAGTAAATAACTGAAATGCAATGCATTTAATTATTTACTTATTTTTTATTTTATTATTTCTGACTCGACAGTATTTTTTGTTTTCTTTTCTACACCTTGTTGGATCCGGCGCATGAGTCATGGGTGGCATGAAATATGCATAATCACGTTAGTCGTCTAACCACCATCCCATGCCATAAATCTGCCTCTTGTAAAGTGGGAAGCATTAAAACGTCGCCCACTCTTGCTTCGAAAATGCGAATAAACGTCGCATCCTGCAGCCCGCCAACGACGCCCTCTTGTGTCGGAATGGCAAAGGAGGATAGGAAAAATTTGCATTTTACATACGCGATTGTCATGCAAGTTTTCCCTCTTTATCTTTTCGTCACCGAGAAATTATTATTTTGAAGGAAAAAAATATTTTTCGGTTTAGAAATTCGATGATTGGAATGAAATATGAATATTAAAGGGACAGTGTAGTCAGGGTTCATGTTTTATAAAATAAAAGTAATTATTAAAGGGTTTACGACATCATAGTTTTTATTGTTCCATTAGATCAAGCATCATTTAAAACCCCTAAAAGTAATCCACAAAAATTTTTAAAAAATTTTGTTGTGTCTAAATTTACTTACGACATCATCAAAATGAGCAGACGACAGCGTCAGAAAAAACGCGAGAGAAAAGCGGGACCGATTCGATAATGCACGAGATTTGCTTCGTCACACAGGGTATCCAAAATAAAAATGGCTGACAATAATGAAACAGCCAGGAGACCAGTGACGAAGTGTACAAATCTCGTGCATTATCGAATCGGTCCCGCTTTTCTCTCGCGTTTTTTGTTGACGTCGTAAGTAAATTTAGACAACCAAATTTTTTAACAATTTTTGTGGATTACTTTTAGGGTTTTTAAACGATGCTTGATCTAATGGAACAATAAAAACTGTGATGTCGTAAACCCTTTAACAATACACTAATTTCTATTCATTTATCATGAGTTTATTAAATAAAAATGAAACAAAAACAATGGAAACTATTTACTACCGCGTAAGGTTTTGTGGTGCGGTTACACAGCAGCCGAGAAGGGAGGAAAAGCTTTTAAAAGAACAGCAAAAATGGCTGCCAACAATGGAAATATAGATCATGCTGTTTCTCATCCCCTTTGAAATTTTTTGATATTTTTTAATTGGTGGCCCAAAAGGGCCCATGACCAATCATGTTTACAGATTTTCACCATGTGACCTGTATGATTTATTGTTATTTAATTATTTCTAATTTAATAGTCAACAAAATTAAGTGTAATATTTCTACACACTTTAATCTCATGAATAACATATTTCATTTTCATTTCTGGGTACATTGTCCCTTTAATTAAAATTTTTTTTTTTTTTTTTTTTTTTTGTTGGTAAGGTTAATTTGGCATTCAGGAATTGAGTGAATAAAAAAAAGTTGCTTGGAAACAACATCCATATATTTAAAGGAATTAAGATTGGATGTAATTTGTTTTTTCATTTTTTGTTTCTTTTGGCTTTTCAATCTAACGATGATTTAGTGTGCAAAATTGGACATGCAAAGCCTGTTGCAACCTGTTGGAATTCTTTCTTAGGTGGTCGTTAAGACGTTAATGATCAGGTGGTGAGAGGGAGAGCGCCGAGCGGGGATGTTGGATGTTGGGGTTGAACAAGTGTCTGATGGGACCAGGACCACACACGTGGAAAGTATTTGATGTTTTGTTTATAGTTCGTCATTTATTTCGCGCCGGAAATGACGTAAATTTTACCATTAGCGCCATCTATACTGTGCCAATGCAATTCAATTTGTCAGGAAAAATATGATAATTACCCGGAAACATACTACATACTACTTTGCTAATTATTTTATAATTTCAAACTAAACTAACTCTATCTAACAATTAGTGCACGAAACTGAAAAGTGACCTCTTTTGTATTGTGCTGAAAGTATATATTGTGGTATTTTATTTTAATCCTCTAGTCGAGCTGAGTCGAAAAATCATTGTTTCGTAGCCAAAAAAATGTGCGCTGCGCAACAATACAAAAACCAAATGTAAATAATTTTTTAAAATATTTTACACGCGTTTTGTTTGTTAACAATGACATGCACATTTTTGGACTATACAAAGCAATAGTTGCATTCGAAAATAAATACTAACCTGGTTTTAACTATTGAACTTGGCTGGGGGTTTTAGATAAACCAAGTCAAAATTAAAAATTGTTTATTCCATTTTGGCTAATATATTCCATGATGATCCAGCTAAAAAGTAGTAAAATTTGTGACTATTTTGATGGCCGTCAGCGAACATCGTGGCCAACGTAAGTGCTTGTTCCGCGGCCACGTTGTTTGCTGACGTCCGTCCAAATGGTTTGTCGTTACTTTTTGTAACTTTTACCTATTTTTATGCCTCTTTCACATAGAATCGTTAGGATGATGTTAATGATGTCCCCACCTACAAAATCTGCAGGTTTTATTTGCTAAAACCTAAGTTTGGAGTCGAGAAACATCATGCTTGATCTAAAATGGCTGCTACAGAATGCTGCTAAAACCCTTATAACCAATAACCAGGTTTAATACGACCAACTGGAGATCGTTTTGGTTTAAGCAGTTTTTAAGGTCTAAAACCAACACCAGGCTAAAACCAACTTTCATAAAATGGCTAAAACCAGGTTGGTTTTCATTTTCGACTTAGCTCGATTAGAGGATTAAAATAAGATATCACAATATGTACTTTCGGTACAATGTGTAGGTCATTAACCAATGGGAGATTTGGTAGATATGGGAGATAATGAGACGTATTTTGATGTTTTTATTGAATAAGAATGGTCTTTTACAAGAGGCGTTACCTGGTAGCGTTACCTGGTAGCGTTATTAGGACTTCGACCCTGGTCTCCATTACTGGGTACCAGAGTTAATTTTTGACATCAGTTTTATAAGTTTTTTAACTTCAAAGAGTAGAGTGTTTATTTTTTCTTTTTTGCCATTCTCATAATGAAATAAATCTCTACGAAAAATCGCAAACTGTCTAAACTCTATCCAAAAATTCGTGCACGAAACTGAAAGGTGAACTTTTTTTGCATTGTACTAAAAGTACATATTGTGGTTTAATCCTCTAGTCGAGCTGAGTCGAAAATCATTAGGTGCGTTCAATTTGATTTAGATAAATTAACTTAGTTGACTTAACTGCTAAGTTGACTTAAACTCATTACATGTGACGTTTGGGATGTTATAGTTAAGGCAAATGACTCGCTTAAGGTAATTAATCTCACTAAAATTGCATTCAATATTGCCTGAATAAAATTCTTAAGTGTGTAGTTGACTTAAAGTGGCAGGATATGATGTATTTGACGTCATATTTATCTAAAACCTCCTACTTTAGACATCTTTACTTAGGTTAGCCAATTCGTATCTTAAGTAAAGATGTCTAAAGTAGGAGGTTTTAGATGAATATGACTAAGTCAAATACATCATATTCTGCCACTTTAAGTCAATTACACACTTAAAAGGTCAAGTGCAATCTAAAATTCAATTTTAATATGTGAAAGAGTGTTAACAATAACATACATTTCATTTTTTTAAATATTTTATTGTTGAATATTTATTATTTCATAAACAAAACAATGTCTAGTTGACTCGTCTTGTTTGTCATGGTCGAGCAAGGATTGAATGACGTCACCAGTTCTGATTGTTAACAAAATAATCATCTGAGCATGCGCATGCTCAGAGTTGAAATTCGACCAAACCTGAGAACTAGTTCTGGATCATTTGAATTTTAGGATTGGGAACGTCATTTGACCATGATGCATTGAATTGTGGAGAAGGAATATTGGAATTGTTATATAATAATAAATATGCAACAATAAAATATTTAAAAAAATGAAATGTATGTTATTGTTAACACTCTTTCACACATAAAAATTAAATTTTAAACTGCACTTGACCTTTAAGAATTTTATTCAGGCAATATTAGACGCAACTTAAAGTGCGATTAATTACCTTAAGCGAGTCATTTGCCTTAACTATGACGTTCAAAACGTCACATGTAATGATTTTAAGTCAACTTAGCAGTTAAGTCAACTAAGTTAATTTTTCTAAATCAAATTGAATGCACCTATTGTTTCGTAGCCAAAAAATGTGCGCTGCGCAACAATACAAAAACCCAAATGTAAATAATTTTTTTAAAATATTTTACAAGCGTTTTTGTTCGTTAACAATGGCATGCACATTTTTGGACAACAAAACAATGATTTTTCGACTCAACTCAACTAGAGGATTAAAATAAGATACCACAATGTATACTTTAAGTACAATGCATAAGTCATTAACCAATGGGAGTTTCGCGCACGAATTGATAAATAGAGTTTATTAAGATATCGGGCGGCGACCGTAGATGTTATGTCTGGATTTATTCACTTTGATATTTATGTTAATTCAAAATATATAGGTCATACATAATTATTAAACTTTTTAATTCTGTAGTGAGAAATAATAGTATCATTACATCATCATCATTTTAATTTAATTAAATCAAATTCGAATGCACGCGATGAAATTATTAATGACAAACATTTGAACAGCAATATGCTTTTGTTCCACTAATAAAGCATTTTTTCCCATCACCGTACTTATCTCTTTTACAAGTTTTGTAACCACCATAGCATTCTCCCCTGCAAGCTGGTGCTGTTCCATCCCAATAACAATGATTGGTAGGACGACGACCGCCTTCAGACATTCCAATGATCGTTATACAAAGAATAACAAACAAACAGTAGTGCTTCATCCTGAATATACCGAAATGTTAAAAGACTTAATATTTATGGAATTTATAGGTGCATTCAATTCCAAAGGGATATACTGGTTATCTTGATTTTTTCTATTCTCGCTAGGCGGAAATGTCATTCTCCAACAATCAGTTTATCCATAAACTGTTTTTACATAAACCACGTTTAGGGTTGCAGTGTTGCCAACTTAGCGGATTTCCCGCTAGATTTGGTGGATTTTTGAGACCCCCAGCGGGAAAAAAACGAGGCAGCGGGCTGCGGAAAATCTAGCTTGGAGATTTTCCAATCGGCGGATTTTTGGCGGATTTTAGGATTTTTTAAAAAAAAACATTTTGTAAATTTTTAGTTACCAATAAGAAACGGCCCACTTGGGCCGTGTGGGGTCTTTCTTATTGGTCAAAAAATTGTCAAAATGTTTTTTTTAAAAAATCCTAAAATTTGCCAAAAATCCGCCAATTGGAAAATCTTCATTAAAAAATTCCGATTAAAAATTTATTTTAATTTTTTTTTTTTTAGTCTTTTTCTGGAAAAAATTGGCGGGAATTTTAGCGGATTTTCACCTTTTAGAGTCAGCGGATTTTAGTGGAATTTAGAGGTTACCAAAGCGGAATCCAGATTTTAGAGTTGGCAACACTGGAGGGTTGTTTATGCGGCTGAAATCTTGTTTATGGCAGCATTTTTGGCAGCCATTTTGGATTCGAGATTGATCGAGGTGGCACTCGATCGACTTTATTAAGAGATTTCAGTGCTTTTTTATATATTTTATACTACATTACAACACTTTTAGTATACTTTAATGTATACTACTATTTTATAGTAACTTAAAATGTTAACTGAAAGGAGAAAACTACAACAATCCGGACATGGATTTTTGATTAAGAACTAGTTCCGATCAAGGAACTTGATCCTAGAATATTTAAGTTTGCAACTGCGCATGCGCAGATTGAAACTTAATAACACGTTCAATGCTTAAAGCAGATTAAACTGATTCTCTATAATCAGATTTAATTGTGCTTTTATAATCACTTTGGAATTGAACGCACCTACTTATTTACTCACCCTTTGGTTGATTTTAGTTGTGTAGGAAAGTTATGCCAGCTACTCGTCCAGCGTGTGAATCTGGTTAAAATTCTCTCAGTTTTTATGCTGAAGAAATTAGGTGGGCAACCAATCAGAAGTCACAACGTCATAAAACTACAGATGTGTATTGAGAAATAATTTTTTTGTATTTGCACATGTAAATAGTTGCAACATTTGCTAGCAAAACCCTTCAATAATGTTAATTATACAACACGCGCATCTGCCAAGCACTAAAATTAGAACGATAATTTGTGTTCATTAGTAAATTATCCGTTACTACTATGTAACTTAAAAAATTTCTTAAGTATTTTAACAAATCCCTTTAATTCAAATCTCATGCAATTGCATTAAATCAAATTCCAGATCAAAGCCTAGTTCTATGCAATTGGAATTTGAAGTTAAATTTCGGTGTCTTATTTGCTGTGCTTGCATATGGCGTTACAATAGACATTTTGCGATTTCTCATACAAGACAAAAAATTAACAACAATGTGTAATGAAATGTTTCAAAAATTTCAATTTCGCCAAATCATTAAAACAAAGGGACGAAATTTTTAACAAAATCTCGTTTTTGCCATTATCGTAATGAAATAAATCTCGTAGGAGAAATCACAAAGTGTCTATCAGACAGTTTGCAATTTCTTGTACGAGACTGAAAACGAGAATTAAAAACACAAAATTTTTGGAAAATTTTGTTTTTTTAAATGTCGTTAATAAAATGTCGTATTGTGTGTTTGCGATTTGTCACGAAACGTGTTACATACGACACACAAATCGGCGGCAACAATTTTTAGCAGAACTAGACAAAATGGCGGCAGAATTTCACGACAATTGTTGCATTGTATGCAGTGTGCATGCGCAAATCAAGTCGTATATGCGACAATTTGAAAATATCGAGACCTTTCAAACTAGAATACATGTGACAAGATTTTTAACAATATCTCGTTATTTTGGCATTCTCGTAATGAAAAAATCTCACGAGAAATCGCAAACTGTCTATTATATTTTGACGACAATGACGTCGTGCGAGATTATTATCCATCTAATTAAATTCACTTAACGGTAGATGGCGCACCACAAATGATGTGCAATCTACCGTGTGTTAAAAATATTACTAAAGTTTTTGGACAATCCTATAATATGATGATGATTGGTTAAAAAGTTTCTTTTCGATTAAAAAGTTTCTTGTACTTAAAAAAATAGTTTTTATGAGAAACGTTTGTCCTTTTGTGTGATGATGATATTTAAACCTCATGCACAAATTCTTCAATTGACCTCACAGTAGCTACATTGCATTTTTTAGGTTTGTTTTAGCAACTTACATAAATGCCAAAAATAGATGTATTTCTCTAGTCCAAGCTGGATATAATTGCTTAATGTTATGATTACACAAATTTTCGTTCTAATTTTAGTCATTGACGCATAATAAATGCGCGCGTGTAGTTATCGAAGCACCATTTTCTGATTGGTCGTCCACCAGTTGTTCCTCTAATTTATTCACTATAAAAGTCGAGAGAATTCATAACCAGAATTCACACGCTGGACGAGCTACTGGCATAACTTTCTTGCGTACAACTCGCAGTCAACCAAAGGGTGAGTAAAAAAGTGATTTTATAAATGTTACGTTTTTTGACATTTCCGTTTCTGTATGATCAAGCAGGATGAAGCACTACTGTCTGTTGGTTGTTCTTTGTATAATGTTCGTTGGGATAACTGGAAGCGGCAATGAATGTTATTGGGATGGAACGGCACCGTGGTGCAATGGAAAATGTAAAGCTGGGGACAAACTTTGTTTAAGAAATAAATACGGTGACGGCGATAAATGTTCATTGTATGGAGTAAAAGTACATTGCTGTTCAATGTATTGTCCTCAGAATTATGCATTTTGAATTAAAAACTTCAAATAGAATATGACATTACATGTACATCAAAATAAATAAATTTAGACATGATACCTAGAAGAATTTTTACTAGTTGAAACAGAAATATATGGTCATAATTCAGCCAGGATTTATGAACCACATATCTCCTGATTGCTGGTCAGTTACGCTACTTAGGACTCCAGAAGAAACACCAATTATATCCCCTTAACAGTGTGACGATCTGACTTTTTCCCAAAGTGCTATTTACACTTTACAATGGGGTCGAGACAGTAAAACTATGAAAACACGTGGATTTTCTCTTGCTAAGAAAACCTCCACTTATCCCAGGGATAAGAACCAGTAAAACTACCTAAACACACTTGCAAAACACTGAATTGGAAAGAGTAAAGTAAATAAACAATTGACAAGGAATTTTATCAAATCATAACATTTATTACGGATCATTGCAAACTACAATGATCCGAGGTCGATTATCATGAAATATCAATAACAGAGGCAATAAAATACTTAATAAATATATCGAGACTATCAATTAATCTAATTTAACCAGGAAACTGGCAAAACATTATCGAAACTTTTAACTATCAGACAGAGGCTTGATAAACTAATAATAATAATACAATGTACAAAAATAATATTACGAATCTTCTGTTGTTTCCTGGCGCTATTTGGTTCCTAATCGGGGTAATGCACTATCGAATCCTGCGAATATCGGCGTTCATCGGTCGGATGATCGTCACAAATTAGCGATACCACGTGGTATCGGCTTACACCTGTATTTCGAGCGTTGCGGTGAAGACTCACTCTTTTCTATTTCAATTTATTACATTCGCATGAATATAATAATTGTAAGCATTTAAGTAAATGTACAACTATCGATAAGAAACTAAAACAAAAGTAAAGATTAGCGGGAAGAAGTCGGTTATTGAATTCAAAGGGAATTCCTCGGCCGTCATGATTGAGTCGGGCGCGCCGCATCAAACCGAATGCGTTGTTCTCAACCGGTGCCAAAGCACGTGACAGTTAGCGCCCACTCCTGATACAGGTAGCGGTTGCTGCTCGGTCCGAGCGGACTCGATACAATCAAGTTTTGTCCATAAGACTGGCCTACATGCAAAAGCACAAGTATATTCTCGGTAC
>AFFK01019446.1:0-13106 GCA_000239455.1 Strigamia maritima
TTTTTCCATGACATCATAACAGTATGTCATGAAAATACCAAAGACAGTAAAACATGATAAAGTATGACAAGCTGTCATGACATCATGACAGTGTGTCATATTAAATACTTAAACAAGCAATTAAATCACAGAACACGACATAACAAGCTAGATCCACTAAACTAAAGTTATCCACTACATTGCAGTCATGCTCAATGATCACAGGTAAGTAAGATACATTTCTGTGTACTTATTTCAAATAAACAGGCGCAATAAAAGGGGAAAAATTCTCAAACAATTTTCCAAATAACAAAATATGAAGCATGACTCTGCTTTTACATAAAACAAACAGAGTCCAACAATTTGTACACAAACACATAAGTACACATGGGCCAAACAATAAACTATAAATCTTTTATAGTAATCAAAACTCTAAATTAAGAACATGACCTGGTATTGGTTCTGCACACTTGCAGACCTAAATATTCCAATTTACCATATACTAACAGCTATTTCATGCCCATATACCGCCAGTTACCGCCGTGCCGAGGTCCGGCACAGGCGGTACAACGGTGTATGCTATTCGCGATCGACGACGGCCGCGATACGAGGCCGAAACGCGGCCAAAACGAGTGAGAAGTTACGTCG
Organism: Strigamia maritima; assembly: GCA_000239455.1. NCBI lineage: Eukaryota > Metazoa > Arthropoda > Chilopoda > Geophilomorpha > Linotaeniidae > Strigamia > Strigamia maritima. The sequence goes on from AFFK01019446.1 coordinate 628, forward strand.
CGCGTCAAGAAAACGTAGTGCGATAATTGAGGATTATTGCAACGTACGGAGTTCGAAGCCATCGCCACGCGGACGCCGAATCGTCTCAAAGCCGCCGAATCAACTGAATGTTACGGGCCGCACAACGCCGAGAAGCCCGACAAGCTGGAAATTTGTATTGTGGTGTTTAAGCGGTTTTTCTCAGATTACGAGAAAACCGCTCAGTCCAAAAATCTGAAATTAAGAGGGGACAGAGTCTGAAGCACGAGGAATAAGGCCCACCATTCGCCTGTACGTGTGGACCTTCCTCAGGCGATGGTCAACTGTGGTGGAAGCTCGCAGTTGGCCAAAATGGCAAAAAATCGAAAATCTGCACTTTTGGATTTGGACAGAAAAGCGACTTCGGTTCGGCGGGAGCAAGCGGCCCGGCTGAGGCCAAAAATAAGCGGGATTCCCGTCGCCCAAAAAGTCGGCTTGAAATACTTCGAATTCGGTCCCGCCGAGTAGCGGATCGTGTCCAGGGTGCCTTGAATGGTATCTGACCTTAATTTCAGATTTTTGGACCGAGCGGTTTTCTCGGAATCTGAGAAAAACTACTTTAAAACCAAAATCCAGATTCCTGCAATGTCGGGCTTCTGAGCGATACGCGGCCTGCGAAATTCGACTGGTTCGGCGGCTTCGGCACAACTCGGCTGCGGACAGGCGGCTGTGTTATCCTCGTTCCTTGCGATAATCCTCGATTATCGCACAACGTTTTCGGGACGCGCGATGTGGAAAAAACATCAATTCTTGGCGCGTTTAGGCCTCGTTCATTGGTTGCCAATGGCGACGAATATCGGCGAACGTTGTGACGACGTGCCAGAACCTCGGCGCACGTATTCGGCGGGGAAAACAACAAGGTGCGGCCGCGGACGAACCGCTTATAGTGCCGGCAATGATAAAGAGCCAAATTAATTGTTCAAATCGAAAACACTCACGCATTTGGTCCTTAAAAACACATTTCCTGGTTTATTGAGCACATGGAGAAAAACGGGCGCCATCTTGGCGGTACAGACCCGGGTTCAAGAGTGACTAGCTTGGAACCCAGACCAGAACATGGTCAAAATGACATGTTTTCATGACATCATGACTGCATGTCATGAAATACACTTAAGTAAGCAAAATATCATAAGACATGACAAACACAAGTAAAATCAACTAATATTGCACTCTAATATTATCTTTCTCATGGTAAACATGTCTTATGATCACAGATTAAGAAAAATACATTTCTGTATACTTATTACATATAAATCAGCATAATATAAATCAGGAAAATTTTTAAACATTTTTCAAACATTAAAATATACTATTTGACTCTGTTTTGACATAAAATATACAGAGTCCCATTATTACTCAGAAACACATAAGTACACACATACACATGGACCAAACAATAAACTATAAACCTGTTATAGAAATCAAAACTCTAAATAAAACACATGATCAGATATTGGTTCTATGCACCTGTGAACCTAAATACTTCAATTTACAATATGTCAACATCGCCGAGCTCGAAAAACGAATATTTCGAGCCGACTTTTTCGTCGACGGGAATCGACTAACTTTTCAGCCGCAGCCGGGCCACTTGCTTCTGCCGACTCGAACTCAATTTCGCGTCGAATTTCAAAGTCCAGAAAAAGGTCCAAAAATCGCATCCACTGCAAATTTTGGACAGTGGAGCAGTATTTGGTCCAGGCCACGACCCAGGAGTGTACAGAGGGACACGCATGTAAATCGGTTTATCCAGATCACCATAAAGGTATGCGCATTTCACATCTAAGTGTGAATCCACCCAGCCCCTCAAGACTACCAAAAGGCAGTAAAACAACCTAATGAGTACAAAATTAATAGCAGGTGAAAACACCTCATCAAAATCAATTCCTGAAGTCTGCCTGAAACCTTGAGCTACTAAACGTGCTCTAAAACGCATAGGCTCGCCTTTAGAATTCTTCTTCAGTTTAAATATCCACTTGTTACCCAAAATAGTGGTGTTAGCAGGTAGAATAACCTCGTCATAAACTTCCCGCTTAACAAAAGTAGACAGCTCTTCATCAACTGCATCAGTCCATTGCTTAGACTCAGCGGACTTCATAGCTTCAGAATAGCTCAACGGGTCACGAGTTGTAAAATGAACTCGCCTCGCAGTAACCTTTGAATAATCAATTTCAGGATGCCTTTCAATAAACCGGAAATTAAATCTGGCTGAATCAAATGGAATGTCTACATGAAGACAATAATCTTCGACATCATTAATACTGCGTAGTCTAATAGCAGCAGTGGGATAATAATAAACATCGACATGCTTTGCTACACCCGGATTACTCTTGCGTACGTGTTCCTCTCGTCTCCACTCTCGATAAATCGAGGATTCGCCTACAAGGCGCCACTTAAACGCAGTTAATGCGTCCAAAGCAAGTGAGGGATCAGGAGCAGGACAAGAATCCACATCTGACACGTCCTCCGCGATGTCAGGAATCACACTCGGCGGTTCTCTAGCCCACGGTGAACCCAAAACAGGTTGTCTCAAAATAGACTTAGCAGGTCTTGGCGGTGATCTTGGCGGTGTGTGTGAAGGTGATGGAGTTGGAGATACCCCCTCATCAGGAAAATCCATATCTGTAGGTATTTAGTAAATCCAACATGTGATTTCAGTCTATTTATGGCTGTGTTAATGTCAAAGATTGTCATAACACAGCTCTGAATTGTTTTCTTTATAACAAAGGCCCCTGTGTTATAATAATTGCCAATTAGGCATTTAAGATATTGTCTCTAAATTTATTTTGCCAATTATTGATCATTAACAGCTATTTTTGTATTATTAATTTAGTTAATGATCTTGGCTAGTTTACCAAATTGGTAGTTTTTGATTTTATGTAAAAACTGTATTTTATGCACCAATTTGGTTCATTTGTTTGTCATTTCTTTGTTTAGAGAACTGCATGTCAAGTAATCTAGATGTATGACATCAGTTCTCTATTTTACAAAGCATTTCCATCACCTAGGTGATGAGTGGCTATTTTAAGCAATGATTTAATGCTTTTATTCAGCCCGAGACTACAATTTGTCCCGGGCCTTCTCCTTCTTGTCCAGGTTCAGCCAAGATGGCGCCTGTAAAGTGCTCCTGCCAATAAACAAGTTGTTTTACATGTTTGGACCATTTAAGTGTGAGTTTTCTCGAAATTACATGCATTAATTCACTTGCGGCATATAAGCAGTTTGTCTGCGGCCGCCGAGAGCTTTTACGCGGCCGAAGAAGTACGCAAAGTCACGTCGCCGGTTCCGAGAAGTAGTGCGCGAATCGAAGTTCACGTACGTCAGCCAGATGCCGCTCGTCCCACATGCGGCTGTAATTCAGCGAGAACTCCCTACTGTTGTGGAATACGTTTGGCCAGGACCCACGAGCACCGTAAAGGTGAAGAAATTGGTGGAAATCAAATTTTTGCAATTTTTGGAAATTTTGATTTTGGATGGAAAATCCGAGATCGCTCGGTGGGACTCGGTGGCCCGGCTGCGGCCAAAAGTTGCCGCGATTCCCGTCGACCCAAAAATCGGCCCTAAATATGCATCTGAGAGCTCCGGCGATAGGCTGGCTGTGTTCCTCGTACCTTGCTTGGTTCCTGGCAGTAATTTCAGAATTTCGACTCAACTGGTACGCACTGGACATCAAAAATACCGCAATAAGGTAAAAACCAAAAGTGCACCGAATGGCGCTTTGCTGCGGTACGATGTAGGGAATTCTCGCTGAATTCCAGCCGCATGTGGGACGAGCGGCTTCTGGCTAACGTACGTGAACTTCGATTTGCGCACTACGTCTCGGAACCGGCGACGTGGCTCTGCGTACTTCTTCGGCCGCGTAAAAGCTCTCGGCGGCCGCAGACAAACTGCTTATATGCCAGTGTTGTTATAAATCTTATAATTTCAAGAAAACTCACACTCAAACAGCCCAAACATGTAAAACAACTTGTTTATTGGCAGGAGCACTTCACAGGCGTCATCTTGGCTAAATCTGGGCAGGAAGGAGAAGGCCTGGGACAAATTGTAGTCTCGGGCTGAATAAAAGCATTAAGTCATTGCTAAAAATAGCCACTCTTCACCTAGGTGATGGAAATGCTTTGTAAAGTAGAGAACTGATGCCAAACATCTAGATCACTTGACATGCAGTTCTCTAAAGGGAGAAATGACAAACAAATGGACCAAATTGGTGCAGGAAATACAGTTTTGACATGAAAACAAAAACTACCAATTTGGTAAACTAGCCAAGACCATTAACTAAATTAATAATACCAAAATAACTGTTAATGATCAATAATTGCCAAAATGAAATTACAGACAATATCTTAAATGTCTAATTGGCAATTATTATAACACAGGGGCCTTTGTTACAAAGAAAATAATTCAGAGCTGTGTTATGACAATCTCTGACATAAACACAGTCACAATTAGGTTGAAATCATATGTTGGATTTACTACATACCTACATTTGCCCCTTTAAATCAAACATGTGTTACAAATAAAACAATAAACACTGTGGCAACATATAATCAATTTATCATACGGTGCCCTTGAGGTAAAAGACACTACTTGGGTAACTGGTCGAACACAGAACCACACAACATTTTCATCCGATCACTAGACACCCACTTGGTGAAAATGTCGGCTACATTATATTCCCCTGGAACTTTGGCTAAACAGAAATACCCTTTTTCAAACCAGTTCCTCAGGAAGAAATACCTTATACGGATATGCTTGGTTTTTGTGTTCTCTACGTCATTGCATGCGAACTGAATAGATGACAATGAGTCTGAGTGAATTAGAGGCGTATTCACACAGCTGAACAACAAACAATTTTCGAACATGCAGCTGATCCAATAGCCTTCTTTTGCTGCATGTGACAATGCAATATACTCTGCCTCCATTGAGCTGCATGCGATGACAGTCTGCTTCTTGCAGCCCCAGCTGACAGGACATCCTCCCATGTACAGCATGTACCCACCAAAACTTTTACATCCTACTAAATCGGTAGCCCAAGATGCATCACAATACAAGTGCATGCTTTCATCAACGCAACTGCTCAAATTAATGCAGTAATCTTGGGTGTTCACAACGTACTGCAGAACTTGCAATAGACACTTGACATGTTGTGAAGAATGGCGAGTATTAAACTGGGACAAATAGATTGTTGAATAGAGGATGTCTGGTCTCATCCTCGAGGCCAAAACATCAAAGAGCCAATTAGATTTCTGTAGGGGAAATCAGACTCAACCTCTGAGTCTTTACATGTATTAAGGGTCGTCCCCACCGTAATTGGCACCTTGATGAGTTTGTTAGGCACCACTCGGTAACCCTCTGCCAGTTTCTTAATAAACCCAGATTGGTGGAGCAACAAGTGTTTGTCATCACGCTTAAATTCGACACCTAGTAACTTGGTGACTGGGCCTAGATTTACAATATTAAAGTGCTGGCCCAGGGCTTCAATTAGATCCCTTTGGACTGTAGCATCTTTAGCAAACAGACCATGTCATCAACGTAGACAAGAAGGATAGCCTGTGTACCATAAGAGTACACGCAATTAAAGCCGCAAACACGCTCAAAACCAATCTGCCTTAAGGCAGTATCGAGAGTTTGGTACCACATGCGTCCTGACTGGTGGAGGCCATAAAGGGCTTTGACTAAATACCACACACAGTCAGGGCGCTTGGTTGAGACACCTTTAGGTAGCTCCATGTAAATTGGAAAGTCAAGTGCACCGTATAGGTAAGCACACTTGACATCCAAGTGAACATCGGACCACCCACGCAGAACAACCAATAGGCAAAAGAACAATCTGACTAGCACAAAATTGACTACAGGGCTAAAGACCTCATTATAGTCAATGCCTTGTATCTGCCTAAACCCTTGGGCTACAAGGCGTGCTCGGAACCTGACAATAGCCCTTGTGCGTTGCGCTTGAGCGTGAAAATCCACTTATTTCCAAGGATATGGCTATGGCTTGGCCGGGGTTTAATTTCGAAAACTGATCTCTCCTCGAGAGTATCTAGTTCTTCGGCCATAGCTGCCTTCCACTTGTCACTCTCAGGTGACGACATAGCCTCCTCATAGGTAGACGGCTCTTGCACTTTAGCACAGTAAACACGCACAGAATAAGTCTCTGCTTCACCATTGTCAGCTGCAGGCTCAAATTCTTTTTCTGTTTCGTCAGCTCTTGGTTGTTCTGTGTCATCATCGCTGTCTGAATCCACAGCATGGGTGGGATTGAAGTCATACTCGTCTGCTTTGTATTTCTCTTTTAAGTGGACTTCACACCAAGCTTTAATATCTGGCCTGCTGCGCAATGCAGTATGCAGACCCGGGGCATAATAATATACATCCCACTGCCCTTTTGTGGCACCCGATTGTCTTTGGACTTCCTCCCTTTCACAACCTGGCTTATGGGGTACAGGCAACCTGTGCGCTACCCTGGTGGGTCTCAAAGGAGTGGTGGCAATCGAAAAACCTTTCTTACGCGTCGACACAAAAGGAGGGATATCTTGGGTCGCAAATTTCTGCGCTGCAGGTGGCGGAACTGTTGTTGGAGCAACTGGTGGGGCCGCAGAAAGAGTACGCGCCGGACGTGGAGCTATTGGAGGTGGAACCTCATCCTCCGAGTCACTTGACTCATTGGGTGATGACCTGTACGTGCTTTGGTCAGAATCAGTCTAAAAAGGACTGTCACCCACATGGGTTCTTACCACATCCTTATACAGGCGCGTCTCGTCAAACTTGACGTGTTTAGACTCATACACATCACCTGATATCGAATCCCAGATCCTAAACCCCCTAGTTCCCATGGCATATCCCACCATAACGCCCTTCCAGGCTCGTGACTCCAACTTGTCACGCCTACTTGGCTTTGGCATATGCACATAAGCCAAGGAACCTGAGATCTTTAAGTGTGCTAAGGACACTGGGCGTTTCCAAAACAGGACATAAGGGATCTTATTTCCCAGACGAGAGTGGGGATACCTGTTCTTTAGGTAGACCAGGGTTATAGCTAATTCGGCCCAGAGTGGCTTTGGCAGTCCAGCACCGAGTAACATGGCTCGAATGCTGTTTATCGTGCGGTTTACTCGCTCTGCCACGCCATTCATTTCTGGGCTGTAGCTATTAGTTCTATGTATGCTCACACCAAGTGAGGTTAAGAACTGCTCGAATTCACCAGATGTCCCCACTTCTGTCTGTGCGGATTGCTTTGATTTTCTTACCGGTTGAACGTTCAATACGCGTATGAAACTTCTTATAGGTTTCAAATACTTGGTCTTTGGAACGCAAAGGAAAAATCCAAGTATAGCGGGTAGCATCATCCACTACGCATAATAAATAACGCGCTTCCCCTAGGGATGGGACAGGACAGGGCCCCCATAGGTCCATGTGAAGTAATTCGAGGGGCTCACTAGCTACTAGCAGACTTTCAGACTTAAATCCTGCCCTGGTGGATTTAGACAACTCACAATTGTCACAAATGGCATTTGACACTTTTTGGTGCAACTCGATATCCTTAACATTAACATTGTTCAATAAATAATTTAAACCATTTGTGTACATGTGTCCAAAACGTTGGTGCCACATGTTCACAGAAACACTGTAATTCTCAGGCTTGCCCGTTGGACTTGGCTCTGTTGCACAAGTTCCAGACTTATTTAAACTAGAATGACTATTCTGTCTGTACTTAACAGGCCCTTGAATACGGTAGAATCCATCCTCTAATTTACCGTACAACGAGCAAACCTTGGAATTAGTTTTATACACTTTCATTAAATTATTATAAATTGACACATGGTATTTTGCACAATCAATTTTTCCAATTGAAATACGGTTACGCTTAAAGTTTTCCACAAAGTACACATTCAGAAGTTTGATCTCATGAGGGGCTCCTTGCACTTGCACTATGAGCTCAATAGTACCACGACCGGTGATACTGGATGAGCCCTCACCCAACTCTAGGCGCATGGGTTGAAGTTCTTTGAACTCGCAGAACATTTCCCTGTTGCCACAAACATGGTGTGACGTACATGAATCCAAGTACCATGCCGTTGAAGTGACATCCACACTTGCACTGCACACCTGAGGTGACTTTGGAACAGTTGGTTCACCTGGTGCGTTGGCAAACCATGCAGACTGTGGCTTATGTGCTTCAGCCGGTACACTAGGTGCTTGACGCCCACCTCGGCGTCTTCCTCGGCCACGGCCACGCCCTTGTTGCTGTGGTTGGCCCTGCTGTGGCTGCTGAGACCTTTTCACTTTTGGTTTGGAGCAATCACGTAAGTAGTGACCCTTGATGCCACAGTTGTAGCAGGTGATTGACTGCAGACGGGCCTTGCTGTCACTGGATGAAGCACCACTATCACTCGCTACACTATGGCCTTTAAGAGTTAATGAATAAGCCGTAGCCGCCTCGAGAGATTTTTCACTAAGTTTCCTGCGGTTGTTTTCTAACAACAACGCTTCTTGGACCTTCCATTCTGGGCAATCTCGTATGAAATGTCCTTTTTTGTGGCAGTTGAAGCATGTCAGGGACACAGAGTTTGACATTTCTTTTCTGGTCCTGACATCTAGTTTGGAATGCCGCCTACATCTCCAACAGGTGATTCCTGCATGGTCCTTCCTGCTGCTTGACTTGGTTAAGTCCTTCTCGGACATCTGGCAATCTGAAAAACTCAAAAGACAACACAATTTCCGCTCAAATGGAAGAATTTGCAATTTCTTACTGATTTTTGCCCAAATTCACTTTTGGGCAATTTGGGATGCTTGTCCTGGTCCAATTAACCACCCTCTGCTACCAATTGTTGTGGAATACGTTTGGCCAGGACCCACAAGCACCGTAAAGGTGAAGAAATTGGTGGAAATCAAATTTTTGCAATTTTTGGAAATTTTGATTTTGGATGGAAAATCCGAGATCGCTCGGCGGGACTCGGTGGCCCGGCTGCGGCCAAAAGTTGCCGCAATTCCCGTCGACCCAAAAGTCGGCCCTAAATATGCATCTGAGAGCTCCGGCGATAGGCTGGCTGTGTTCCTCGTACCTTGCTTGGTACCTGGCAGTAATTTCAGAATTTCGACTCAACTGGTACGCACTGGACATCAAAAATACCGCAATAAGGTGAAAACCAAAAGTGCACCGAATGGCGCTTTGCTGCGGTACGATGTAGGGAATTCTCGCTGAATTCCAGCCGCATGTGGGACGAGCAGCTTCTGGCTAACGTACGTGAACTTCGATTCGCGCACTACGTCTCGGAACCGGCGACGTAGCTCTGCGTACTTCTTCGGCCGCGTAAAAGCTCTCGGCGGCCGCAGACAAACTGCTTATATGCCAGTGTTGTTATAAATCTTATAATTTCGAAAAAACTCACACTCAAACAGTCCAAACATGTAAAACAACTTGTTTATTGGCAGGAGGACTTCACAGGCGCCATCTTGGCTGAACCTGGGCAGGAAGGAGAAGGCCCGGGACAAATTGTAGTCTCGGGCTGAATAAAAGCATTAAGTCATTGCTAAAAATAGCCACTCATCACCTAGGTGATGGAAATGCTTTGTAAAATAGAGAAGTGATGTCATCTAGATCACTTGACATGCAGTTCTCTAAAAGGAGAAATGACAAACAAATGGACCAAATTGGTGCAGAAAATACAGTTTTGACATGAAAACAAAAATTACCAATTTGGTAAACTAGCCAAGACCATTAACTAAATTAATAATACCAAAATAACTGTTAATGATCAATAATTGCCAAAATGAAATTACAGACAATATCTTAAATGCCTAATTGGCAATTATTATAACACAGGGGCCTTTGTTACAAAGAAAATAATTCAGAGCTGTGTTATGACAATCTCTGACATAAACACAGCCACAATTAGGTTGAAATAACATGTTGGATTTACTACATACCTACACCTACATCGTACCGCAGCAAAGCACCATTCGGTGCACTTTTGGTTTTCACCTTATTGCGGTATTTTTGATGTCCAGTGCGTACCAGTCGAGTTGAAATTCTGAAATTACTGTCAGATACCAAGCAAGGCACGAGGAACACAGCCAGCCTATCGCCGGAGCGCTCAGAAGCCTATTTAGAGCCGACTTTTGGGTCAACGGGAATCGCGGCAACTTTTGGCCGCAGCTGGGCCACCGTGTCCCGCCGAGCGATCTCGGATTTTCCATCCAAAATCAAAATTTCCAAAAATTGCAAGAATTTGATTTCCACCAATTTCTTGACCATTACAGAGCTCGTAGGTCCTGGCCAAACCTATTCCACAACAATTGGTAGCAGAGGATGGTTAATTGGACCAAGACAAGCATCCAAAATTGCCCAAAAGTGAATTTGGGCAAAAATCAGTAAGAAATTGCAAATTCTTCAATTTGAGCTGAAATTATCTTGTCTTTTGAGTTTTTCAGATCGCCAAGATGTCCGAGAAGGACATAACCAAGTCAGCAGCCTCCGGGATACTTAAACTGGACCGCACCAATTATGTCCAGTGGTTGTTGAGTAGAGCGAATTATTTGAATTTGTTATTGTTTAGATTTGTTATGTTAATTGTTTCCAAATGCTAAACCTACTAATTTATGACTTGTTGTATTGTTAAACTATTAGTTTGATTAGGTTGTTTGTTATAACCGGATGAGTGTTTGATTATTTATAAGTTTGGAATTTACTTTGTTTATTTATATGAGCTGTGTTTGTTTTGATTATTTGTTTTGCTTTGAGAGTTTGTTTATTTACATTCTGATGTTTTGTTATTGTTTTGATTTATTCTATTTTGATTTGTAATTTGATATTTTGTTACCAGGTGGTGTCCCTGGCTGAGATGTTATAAATAGACATCAAAGATGGCCGTCCGCAGGTAGCTGGCAGGCATGAGTTTAGTTTTCTTTATTTATGTAAGTTTTTATTATTTCCATGATTAAATTAAGTTTATTATTTTTTATTTAATCCGGTTGTGATTAATATGGCCTATGAGAGTTTTTAGCTTGGCCAGAGTTTTTGCCAAGTTTACCTGACCTTCATCTGAGTTTGTGAGCCGAGTTCGAGTGAGTGCCTGGGTGTCTGTCAACCGGGCCGAGCTGGAGTTAGCGACCTGCTGTGATCCGCTTAAGACAAGCTGTTTTCCAGTAGAGCGCTACGCATGAGCCACTTAGAGTCAAGCAGTGAAACTCAACCACCCGACATGGTAGCAGAGGGATGAGCACTTTTACCAACTTCAAAACAGTCTGGAGAAGCCAAGACCTGGCCGAATGAGACGAAATTAGAGCTGAAATCAACGGGATACGAGTATAATTGCCCAACAACTCTAATTTTGGGCCAAATTTGGTAAGCATAAAATTTTTTTGAACAAAAATTGCTGCCAAATTAACGTTGTGATTGTTTTCATGCGTACAAACGTGGCAACGGCCAAATAACGATGATGGAGAGAAACTTTGCGAACATGAGAAGAATTGAGCTACTAAATCAAGACAACTACAGGAGCTGGGCTCAAGATATGAAGACATTGCTTCGACAGGAAAATGTCTGGGGTTTAATAGACGGTACATTGAAGCCACCTGATCCAGATGATGCGAAAACAACAATTAAAGATATTGAAAAATACAAGAAAAAGATCAACAACGCGTTAGGAAATATATATCATCACGTGGCATCCGATAAGAAGCAATGCATCGCCGACTGCGATACTCCTCTCGAATCTTGGAACAAGCTGAAGGATATTTATGAACCGAGTTCCAGGGCGAGAAAAGCAAGAATGAGGCGGGAATTTTTAAATTTAAAATTGGAGAGCGGCGAGGAAATGGCTGTTTTCTTATTCCGTGTCGACATTGCAGCCAAGCAGCTCGAGGATCTTAAGGAGACAGTCAGTGATGCACATAAGGCCTACCAATACCTGGGCTATTTACCTGATGAATATCAACAGGCGGTATTTTCAATATATCATTGGATTGATGCGGAATACACGTCACAGAAAGTGTCACTTCAACTTCTGGCAGAGTATTCGCGCTTGAAAAATGTTCATGGTCATATTGAGCGCAGAAATGAAGATTCTAAAGCATTAAGGACTGAAATCACCAGAAATCCAAATTATGGACAAAGAAGAAGTGATTTTATTGTTATAATTGCGGGATTTCGGGTCATATTGCGAGGAATTGCGTGCATCCTCGAAAACAACGAGATAAATCGTACAACAGGATGGAATCACGACCAAATGAGCGCCAAGGACCAAATGAGCAACGAGATCAACGCAGAGACAGAAGACCACGTGACCGAGAACAAAGAAATCGAAACTTCAACCGAGATAATTCTAGAAATGAAAGAGATGACCGCAGACAAAGAGAAGACCAGGCTAGGCCACCATCTGTGGCGAAACCAAAGCGGAAAGGAGTGTATTACTGCTCAACTAAATCGAAAAAGAAGCAGATGACATCTGTGATCACCCTGGCCA
>AFFK01019452.1:0-13440 GCA_000239455.1 Strigamia maritima
GGATTAAATCAATATGACTCATTATGAATCACTGATATGCAAATCAGATAATCTGCTTATCAGTATCTCTGTTCCCTGATTGGGGGAAACCCAGGAAACCCCATGGTTTCATGGTATATAAGCTCTTGCAAAAGCTTATTCTAGGTCTTTGTATTGAATTTTGTGAATCTGTATGATTGTTTGTGTATAACTGTACCTGTGAATTCAGAGTCTGTACCACCTTGTAGTTTGTGAACCGGCAGGATTTAAATCCGTAAAGTCCGTAGCTTATCTGCCGTAAAAAGCAGAAGGTATATACACCGAGAATATAACTTGTTACTTTTGTATGTGAATTTATCGTATGGCTTTGCATTGTTATGCTGAGATCACCCTGGCCGGGTTACAATTCTTACCGTATCGGAGGGATTGTTAACTGTCACTTGAAACAACGTGTTTGGTTATCATGCGGAGTGCCATTTCTTTGGCCCAGGAATCTCTTTGATTCCATTTAACCAGTTTCTTCTCACTAATTTACTTGTAAAGTTTCCACAGAGTCTCTTTGGCTGATTTATGATCGATTCCGATCGTAAATCAGTGTCATTTACCGTACCGGCGATACCACGTGGTATCACTATATAGTTTGTGACGATATAAAGCATGAACGATGTATGGATCGCATTGTGCACCCAGTTAGGAGCCCGAAAATAGGACCAAGAATGCCGGAAAACATCTTTAGAAATTATTATTCTGTTATAGTTATTGTTTTTATTAGTTAAATGCAAGTTTTCCTGCTATTAGATTAATCTAGTTTCTATGATTTATGTTTATATCTCTGTTTTATTGTTATATTTCGATATGTTAAGATCGGATCATTGTATTTTGCAATGATCCCGAATAAGATATGCAAATATAAACTTATTTACATATCTTAGGCCTACTTTGGTTCCATGTGCTTAGGCTTAACACAATGGGGAAATCATGATGATCCTGAGGGATATGGTTGACTTAAAGTCTGTCACAACCAAAAAGATAAAGTGGGTTGATTACATCTATTCTGGTAAGAATAATGTAATCAACTTGCTACAAGAAAACATTAGTGGAAGAAGAAAAGAAGGTGCAAACGGTCAAGCCATGGTCATCGGCGACCTAAGTGGTTTGACCCACATTCCGCGCTTTGCACGGCGCTTTATTTCTGCATTTAGGGCCCAGGGCCAGAAAATGGGAAATAAGCAAGAGAGTTACTCACCGCAGCCCCGGTCCAATGTCGCGTCTTATCGCGGTACCACCGTCGATCGGTGGCCGTCGCTGTCGCCCCTGATGCCGTCGGGCCCACCACGACAAAGGGAAGTACCTCGAAGTTGGCGGCCAAAACTCAACGTACAAGTTCCATACATGTACGGGCAGGAAGATATATTGGTCCCATGTTTATCTCATATTTACCTAACATGTTGTAACTTCATACAACAATAAACATAGGCGCCACAGGGAAATGCAATACACTTTAAGATATAAATACACATGACACTTAAGAATATAAATATAAGGCATACACTAATAAAATACACTACACTGTAATAATAATAATATATACACTTCAATAAATACACTCAAAATAGTATCACAATATAAATACACTCAAATGTAAAAGCACAAACCATTTAGGCAAATAATCACAGATAATTCATATCAGGTCAAACGTTCGGTTCAGGGTTTCAGTTCAGTTTTTCACACTACTTCCTGTTTTGCTTGAGCTTATATACTCTGCTAATCTCTCACTAATCCCTAAGGAATGTGTAGATAACAGAGTGACCAATGGGTGATGCCGGTTGTGGAATGTAATGACCACTTCTGGTATCATCCAACATTCCGATGTGGATTGGGGCGAATGGTCAATAGAATATATAAATTATATATTTATTAGCCATTACTTGTGGTATTGGTCATAAATAAGTGCGATATTTATTATCCACTTATTTATATTTATTGTTGTAGTTTGAATATGCCGCTAAAGACGCATAGCGCGCTCTAGTGGCAATTCCTTGCCATAACTACGGTTCGAGACCGTCACAAAGGTTACTACAAATGGCTGCAGAAGTAAAGATATCAGGACCGCCTGTATCATTGATGACACATAATGAGAAAGACATCTATTATGAGGATGAAACGGGAAATCAATTTGTCATGATTGGTCAACATTTGAAGACTGATTATAACGAAGTGTATGATATTAATACCGATACTGAAGCAGCCTATTTTGGTCAAAATCGAAACAGATCAGGTGGTGGGCGATACTTCAGACGCATGTCAAGAAACCGAGTTATACCGTCATCAACAGGCAGAGTACAATCTTCAGGCAATCCTTTTACAAGAATGATGTCACGAAGAAGACCTAGTGGTAGACCCGCACAAAGAATACCACCGAGAGAAGTTCAAGCGGGGGGCCGTGTTACAGATGTAACAAGATTGGACATCATGTGAAAGATTGTCAACAAATTATGTACATGTATGAAGAGGAGTCCGAATCCACAGATTTTGTCAAAGAGAACCCAACCTTAGAGATAACATCATCTTTAGTTGAAGCAAAGAGTGATATGACGTTTGGATTCTTAATGAAGGCTAATCTAGGAAATGAAAAAGAATATCGTTCGGATGACTGGGTTTTTGATACAGGAGCTACATGCCATGTATGCAGAAATAGAAACCTGTTTTTGGATTTTGCGGAATCTCATGGACGAAGCATTAAATCTGCTGGATTAGGTCAAGAATCTCCTATTTTGGGAACTGGAACAGCCGTTATGCTCTACCAGACAACTAAGGGGAATCTTAACAAACTAAAGTTTCAAGATACTATCTATGCACCGGAGATACGTCGTAATTTGATATCTGCAACAAAGTTGGATGATGCAGGATGTCATTTTGTTGGATCTAAAGAGAAGATTGTTGTATATACTCCGGATTGGAAACAGATTCTATTTGTCGGTATAAAAGAGACAAATAGAATCTGTTTCCAATCCGTCTCAAATATACGAGGGGATCCTGGACTGAATGAAACACTAATTCCAGATAAGAACGAAACTGTGAAGATTTACGCGATGATTACACCTCAAGACAGGATTACTGAGGGACAAGTTGTTGATGCTGAGATTGAAAAGGTTGAAAAATTGAAGCCAGCATTGAAACCATCTGGAAAAGAAGATCCTGAGAAAGTTTTATTGTGGCATAGAAGGTTTAGTCATTATAATCTGATTGATCTAATACGAACATCAAAAAACGAAATAGTTTTGGATATCCAAGATTGAACGTTGTGATGCCTGTTTATTAGCAAAGGCAAGATCGAAATCGTTTCCATCATTGCCAGGCATAAGGTCGACAAAGCCTTTACAACTGATTCACACAGACGTGTGTGGACCATTCAAGATACCATCTTTAAGAAAAAGTATTTACTTCGTTTCATTTATCGACGATTATTCCAGGTACCGGACTATTGTCGGTATGATGAGGAAAAATGAAGTGGTGGGTCACCTGAAAGTTTTTATGGTGAGGATGGAGCGACAAACGGGACACAAAGTCATGGGTGTTCGTTTGGACAACGGTCTGGAATTCTGCAATAAAGAAATGTCATCGTTATTGGATGGTCTGGATATAAAACATGAACGTACTAATGTATATACTCCGCAAATGAACGGAGTAGCGGAGAGATTCAACCAGACATTTTTAAATGGGTCTCGATGCTGCCTAGATTACGCAAAACTTGGGAATGAGTTCTGGGAAGAAGCTGCGCACACTGTGTGTCATACAATGAATCGTATTACTAGAAGGGACATTGATAAGACATCTTTTGAACTCTTTTATGGAAATAAACCATCAGTGAAACTTATCTGCGCATATTTGGAAGTTTAGTTTATGCAAAAATTGCTCAGAAGGTATCCAAATGGGAGAATCGTGCCAAAGCAGGCATTCTAGTTGGTTATTCAACGAAGACCAGAGGATACCGGGTGTATATCCCTGAAGAAGGAAAAGTTTGGAACACATCTAATGTTGTCATTGAAGAGCAGAAATTGGGCAGTGATTGCATACTGGACCCAAATGTTAGAAAAGTACCTGAATTTGTTGATTTCAAGATTGATGATGAGAAGGATCAAGATTATTACGATGAACAACCACCTTTTGGTCTACAAGAAGTTATTGAAGAATTGGAAGTTAAGACACCGGACTTCCAGCAAAGGATTTTAACTGAAGAGGAAATGGATGCAGCTTGCAAAAGAGAAAGACTTGAAGAGGAGTTTGAGCGACAGCTGGATGTGCCAGTGACACCAGATAATGTACAACCATCAACTTCTGGTGATTAGAGTTTTGAATTGCTAATGGGACTTGTTCGTCGTGACTCTGCAGTTCATCCAATTAGAGAATTTTTCGATCCGGAAATGGTGGAACAACATTTTACACCAGAGTTGCCGAGCGTTAAGACAGCTATTAAACCATTGACAAGTACATCTAGGATTGTCCAGAAAGTTGATACATCACGTAGGAAGCTAAAGTTTTCTAAAAGATGTGTGGATATGGCTTGGTACCGGATTGCGGTTTTAAGAAGTGGAACAAATAGATATGATATTTACTATGAGACCGAAGGTACTAAGAAATTGAGGTCGGAGAACGAGGTGAAGAGTTATTGTACAGCAAATAACATTCAGTACGACTCTGAATTCTTTGATTTTTCAACATCGAATGGTTATTCTGACAAGGTGTATGTTGGAGAAGCTGTGGAGATGGCTCGTTGTAATTCTGATGATGATGAGGATGTTTTATATGAGCGAGGAATGACTGATGAAGAGTTATTTATGACTGAAGTCGACGTCCCATCATCCTACGAGACTGCAATTAAATCTGAACATTGTGATGAATGGATAAAGGCGATGAGAGAGGAGATTAGCATCCTAAAACAACGTGAAGTCTGGGATTTGGAGCAACTGCCAGCGGCTACGAAAGTTTTGAAATCACGCTGGGTATTTGCGTTAAAGAAGGATGTTATCGGGAAACATCATACGCTTTAAAGCCCGTTTTGTAGCTCAAGGTTTCACCAAGTTTATGGTGAAACTTATGATGACGTCTTTCTCCGGTTGTCGATTTTAGCGTGATACGGCTTCTGTTTGTACTTCTTGTGTGTACTTCTTCTGAAGTGGGTTCATCGACAATTCGATGTGAAATGCGCTTACTTATACGTAAGATTGAATGAGACTATCTTCATTCGCCAGCCAAAGGGATTTGTGAAGAAAGGTCAAGAACATCTGGTTTGCCGATTAAAAAGGGCGTTATACGGATTACATCAATCTGGTAAAGCTTGGAATGAAGAGTTGGACCTATTCCTGAAATTGAAGAAGTTTATACTATTGAGTTGGTGTAACTGTGTTTATCGTTTTGGAAGTCGTGTCATACTGATAGTCTATGTTGACGATCTTATTATTTTTGGACTGACGCAGAAAGACATTGATTTGGCATCTGATATTATCAAGACTAGATTTGATCTCGTGGACATGGGAGCGACACGCAAGATGTTGGGAATTGAGTTCGAGGTGATTTCCGGTAACCTTTTTATACATCAAGAGGGTTACATCAAGACTATCTTGGAGAAGTTTTGGAGTTATTTACCATTGCGAGCTACTTTACCGATTGCGATTGGAACAGTGATGACTCGTATCGATTGTCCGATATCTGATGAGGAGAAGACTCGAATGACCCGATTTCCATATAGGAATCTGCTTGGATGTTTTTCTTTCTTGGCGTCTAGGACACGACCTGACTTGTTGTTTGCGACCAATGCTTTTAGCCAATTTCAGTTGAACCCCGGGATAGTACATTGGAATGGTCTAGTCAAGATGTTGGGATATTTATCCATGACGCGAGGTTATCAACTTTGTTTATCGCGTCGAGCTAAGTTGCTCTTGGAAGCCTACACCGATTCCGATTATGCTAATAACCGGGACGATAGAACTTCGATTGGAGGAACGATTCTTATTTTGGGAGATGTCCCTATTTATTGGCGCACATTCAAACAGAAATGCGTGACGCTGTCCACAATGGAATCTGAGTATGTTGCACTTACCGAACCATCAAAGATTTTCTCTTTATTAAGCGTGTGATGTGCGAGTTATGCCAGTTTATCAATTTTGACTTGAATATCTTGTGTATTGTGACAATGAGTCAGCGATTGATTTCTCTAAAAACGCACTCGAGAAGCGTCGCACGAAGCATAATGACATCCGCTTTCATTGGATTCGTCAGTTTGTTCGTAGCGGTGACGTGGTGTTATGACATATTGGAACAAAGACTGATGCTTAGTTCACACTGGTGTTCACACTACTCCGTAACGTAAAGCAAGGAGGCTGCGCAATGCATTGTGGGCTCAAAAACACAGACGTAGACTTAAGTTCTTACTTCAAAATTGATTTTGAAGTAGGAAGTAACGTAACTTAAGAACTTATGGCCAACCAATGAGAAGACAGCTGCTTCTCATGAAAAACGAGATTCAATGAGAAATTGCGTGATTTTTGACCTCCATTGCAGCAAGCATGGAATACTCACAAGTGGAAACGGATGAGCTTCTGATTGAATGGATAAAAAAATTTCCAATATTATGGAATACAAGCCTACAACATTATAGAGAAAAAAATGCCAAGGAAAATGCTTGGCTTGTCATTGCAAGTGAACTTAAATTGTCCGGTGAGTTAGCACGAGTGAGCGCGATCAGCGCAAGTGAGTGCGAGTGAGCGCGTAGATCTGATTGTGTTTTTTAAATGTTTTTTTTTACAGTTTCTACAGTTCAAAATCAGTGGAAAAAACTGAGGGAACGTTTTGGGAAGGAATTAAGAGAGAAAAAAAATCTGGTGATAAAGGTAAAAAAAAGTGAAACCATGGCTGTACTACGATCAGATGTCGTTTCTTCTGGATCACATCAAAAGTCGAAGGTAAAATAGTTATTTCTGTTCATAGAGAATGTTTAATGAAAGTGTTTAATTAAATAAAAAAATAATTTAGTTCATATATTTGTTTAATTTCTTTAAAATGGATTTCAGAACCCTGGGGAATCCAACATCACCTGAAAATGGTTCAGATGAAGATGTTTCATCTGATAATGAACATTCTCCAGTTCATGAAAACAGTACTATTGATCATGAGAGCTCACAGGATCAAGGGAGAAACAAGATCAAAGAAATGGATCAATCACATGATTTGTCAGATAGCAACAATTCAAGTCGTTTGTCGGTCATTAATGATTTATCTGGACGCAATATACCCGATGCAATAAGGACCTCAACACCATCACTTTCAATTTACCGAAATGCCAAAGCGTCCAGTAGTGGTTATGTGGTTATGTCTCGAATCCCGTAGTTTATGAACTGTAACTATGGTGCACTGAGTGTACCAAAGTTACAGCAGAATACCTATTTACATGAATAAAATGAGTTTATTTGATGTAGGATAGAGATGAAAACTAATAGTAGTTGAGTAGACTCTGGAAGTCTACTTAGAGACTATGATACAAGTATCTGTATATGGTCAAGGAATGACCAAAGAGGGCGCTAGCGCGACCTTAATGGTTATCCCCAATTAATATAATATTTGTGATAAAGAGATAAAAACTCTATGGAAATCATAGAGTTAATTATGCTTATATTTTATCACTTGTCCCTGATTGAAATATGTAAATATTTCAATAATGGATAATTTTATATTATCCTCGAGACTAGAGAATGATGTCATAATGAACATTCCATCATGACTCATCCCCTATCGGATTATCTTGTCATAATCCCCTTATCAGTGATAAAGGGATTAGACAAGTATAAAAAGCCATGCAAAACAGGAAGTAGAGCTTCTTGCGGATTTGACATTGATACTGATACTGACCTATGATTATTTGCCTTTGTGCTTGATTTACATTGTAATAATTAAGCCTTTGGCGCCTCTGATTTATGAGGCAAATATGAGGCCAGTGAATCAGTTATGCATCCGCTTATATACCCGCTTACGCGGTTATACCAGATGGCTGCCGAGATCGAGTGGCCAGTGGGCAAGATAGCCGGACTACGGTCGACAGGACCTTCATGCCCGTAACATACTTGGTAGCTTCGAAGACGCAGCACAGGACCTGGCCGACCCGTGAGTAAAGTAATGTCTGTGTTATCTTTTCTCCTCTTTCATGGCCTGGGGCCCCTTTGTGAAATAACGCGTCGTGCAAGACGCGGATTTGCGGCATCATGTTTGATGGCGCACATAAGGTTCACTAGGTGAAATTCGGGCATACAGATCACCGAGTGATCCGTAACTCTTTTGGCACCTAAACCGCCGTGTGATTGGAATGGTTTAACCATTGGCGGGAATCAATTTGCACCTCTTTTCTTGGGTCAAGATTTAATGTCTTGGTGACTACATGTGTTGGTCTAAAGTTTAGATCAACTCATGTTAGCTTTGTGACGACCATATTGCAAAGTCAACGCTGATATTCAGATCGCTAGGACTAATTTCTCCAACGTGCTTGCCAAACCACGTGGTAGATCGGAAACAATAGAATAAACTAGTTGTGTAAGATATTTATTCAAGTGTAACAATAAAAGTAATTTAAACCTGAATTTAAGTGTTAATGTATTATAATCTGAACTCATTGCGACTTTGTCTCGGTACTATATGCATTTTAGGCGGTAGTATCGTGTTAAAGTTGCGACTGGAATCGATATATCGGACGATATATCAATGGCCAAGTCACCCCGTCACAGTTAGTATTTAGGTGACATAATTTTTGACATTTTTTCGTCATTTTTCATAAAAAAACATTTTTTTTTGTGAAAAACTATCATTTTTTGTGAAAACATCATTTTCTCGTGAACAAACATCATTTCTTCATAAAAAAATATTTAATAGCGTAAGAAAAATATCTATATTTTGAATAATTTCCGTTATTTAACGTTTTAAAACAAAATTTTAGACTTTAGAGCCCACATGATTATAATATAAAACATTAATATAAAACTTTATTTTCATAGGTAACCAGGATAACATACAACGAGTGCTTGACTCAGTCAACAATATTGCTTCCGTAATTGCAAATAGAAGGCCAGCAGACACAACTTGTGATGATGATAAAGCGTTTTGTTCAAGTTTAATTCCGCAAATGGCTCGATTACCAGTACCACCAAGAAAAAAAATGAAATTGCGAATGGACATCATGAGCCTTGTTTATGAAGCCACATCTGATGATATTTAGAAGATGATAAAAGAAATAAAAATGTGAATCTTCAGTATTAATTTATAATCAAAGCAAAATCCTCAAGTTAATTTTTTGTTTGAATAAGTGTTCACTCACACAAAACTGTGTGCAATATAATTGTATTTTTTATTTATTTAGTTTTTTATACAAATGATTGTATTATTGTATGATAAAAAGATGATAAAAAAATATTGGTAATTGATCTTTATTAATTTCGTCGTCCAAGGACACCATACAATTTCACAAAATAAATTAAAAATAAAAAAGAAACAATTTGTCAAAACAATTTGTAAATTGTGATAAGTTAAATCAAAAATGACCTAAAATTGGTATAAAAAATTGTTCAAAAAATTGATTAAAAAATTGTTTAAAAAACATACATGAATAAAAATAAGAAAAAATAATTTGTTCTGCCTACAGAATGATATTGCCATGGAACTTGCCCTTCATTTGACATAAAGAATCTTTTGAAAATTTCTCTAACTTCAATTGCCTTTTCAGGATTTCGATTATAATTTGTACGATGAATATCTTGCATGCCTGTGTCACCTGCGACAATTGATCTCCACTCCCCATCAATAATGTGTCCTCGTCCGTCATCATGGTCGGCCATGTTCAGTGAACAATAATGATTGTTGCCTAATCTTTGGCGTTGAGTTATCATTAAATAATTGTGTAAGCACACCACTGCTTTCACAATTGAATCAGCTGTTTCAGTGGTGGCAATAATAGGCCGCCTCAATATTCGCCATCTTGCAGCAGTTATTCCAAATGTGTTCTCGATAGTGCGACGTGCACGTGACAACCGGTAATTGTAAATTAGCTTTTCAATTTCTAAAAACCGGCCTGGAAAAGACCGCATTATATTGCAATGAAGAGGGAATGCCTATTTTTGGAGTATTGCGTGTAACTTGCGATGGTGGTGGAAAATTCAATTCATTTTTATACAATGATTGGCCAAACCATGAGTTTGTAAAAACTCCCCCATCAATAATGCGTCCATAATTTCCAATGTCAACCATTGTATAACAATAGTTTGCATCGCAAATTGCGAGTAGAACAATACTGAATGTCCCCTTATAGTTATAAAATTGTGATCCTGAATTTTTTGGGGCTTGGATGACCACATGTTTACCATCCAAGGCTCCAACACAATGTGGAAAATTCCATTTGTCATTGAATGCAATAGCCAATTGCTGCCATTCTACTGCAGATGCTGGTGGTTTCAAAAAATCTTTGTTCAAACAGTCCCAAAGAACATCACAGGTTTCCCGAATTATTCCGCAAATTGTAGATCGTCCAATTCTGTAGTCAAATGCCAGTGAGATTTGACTATCACCACTGGCAAGATACCTGTGAAAGCAGAAAACATAAATTGAGTAAAAGAAATTTAAATTGATGTAAAAAAACTGAGTACCATACTATACCTTATTGTCAATGCAAGTCTTTCAGCAGCCGAAATTGCACGTCTCAAATGTGTGTTTTGTTTGGATATTTTAGGATTAACTATTGCCAATAATTCTTCAAATTGTTCTGCACTCATGCGCATATATTTAAAATAATATTCTGGCTCTTGAAGCCTCAGTTCATGCACTCTCGTATGGTAAATGCTTTTTGTTGTCCTATTTTCTTCCGATATTGTTGGTCGTACCCAACAACGTCGTTTACGTTTAGCTGGTTGTTCAACTACCATGGTAATTGGAACCATTATTGCTGCTAACAGTAGCAAATCATCTAATAATTCTTCCTCTTCTTGTGACGGTCTCGAACCGTAGTTATGGCGAGGAATTGCCACTAGAGCGCGCTATGCGTCTTTAGCGGCATATTCGAACTATAACATTAAATATAAATAAGTGGATAATAAATATCGCACTTATTTATGACCAATACCAAAGTAATGGTCAATAAATATATATTTTATATATTACATTGACCATTCGCCCCAATCCACATCGGAATGTTGGATGATACCGGAAGTGGTCATTACATTCCACAACCGGCATCACCCATTGGCCACTCTGTTATCTACACATTCCTTAGGGATTAGTGAGAGATTAGCAGAGTATATAAGCTCAAGCAAAACAGGAAGTAGTGTGAAATACTGAACTGAAACCCTGAACTGAATGTTTGATCTGTGATATTGTTTGCCTGTGATTATTTGCCTAGATGGTATGTGTTATTATACTGACTGTATATATTGATATTGAAAGTGTAGTGTAACATAACCATAGCATTTTATGGGTTGCGTGTTACTAACCATACTTCATAGTGTCATACATGTATATAGTCGATGTATTGCACGTCCCTGTGGCACCTGTGTTTGTGTTACTCAGTAACACCTGTTAATAGGTGAATATGAGGCGAACATGGGGTCAAAATGACTATACTTCCCACATGATGTTGGAGCATTATGTGTTGAGCTTGTGGCCGCCGATGTTGGGGACTGTCTTGTGTCGCATGGGCCATACGGCATCAGGGAGCGACTGTGACACGGCCTTTGACGACGATAGACCTCAATGTGACGCGACATTGGACCGGGGCTGCGGTGAGTAACTCGTCTGTTGTTTACATCCCAATTTCTGGCCCTGGGCCCTTAATGTAGAAATAACGCATGGTGTAATATGCGGAATGTGGGTCAAACCACTTAGGTCGCCACGTGGCTGTGGCTTGACCATTTACACCTCTTTTTCTTCCCCTAATGTTTTATTTCAGTTGTGTTGATTGTATTATACTTTCCTGTATAGATACAATCAATATATCTTGTTCCTTTTGGTTGTGACAGACTTTAAGTCGACCATATCCCTCAGGATCGCCAAGATATCACCATTGTGTTAAGCCTAAGCATATGGAACCAAATAGGCCTAAGGTATGCAAATCAATCTCATTTGCATATCTTAGTATTTTATAATTGTAAGAGTAAATAAATTCTATTGATAAATTAAAACTATATTTGCATATTCTTTATTCTCGGTACTTTTGTGTTTGTATCGTGTTATATGCATTGTTGGATCGGCCGACATTATTACAATGTCGACCCCAATTCCACACTGTCACACGTGGAGGTTCCACCGAGATAAAGGTTGCCTCAGGATTTATTTACAAATAAACACCCTGAGTATAGTTTTATTTTGGAATTATTTTACCAAATTTATTTTTTTTTTTGGGGAAAATTCTTGAAGTTTCGAAAGTTTGAACCCCATTTGACCAATTTGAAATGATGTTTATCTTTATTTTATTTTTTAAAAATAAATTAAGGGTGAGCTGCATCTTCAAATAAAAAATATGGAATTTTTGGGCAAAATTGTAAATTTTACAACTTAACCCTTAAAATAAACCCTGAACAGTCGAAATTTTATCGATACGATGAATTTCATCGTATTGTTGAATTTTGCTGACTGTTGGAATCAAATGATCAATGTTGGAGTCGCTACTAACAATCCATTGCTAGAAGTGACATTTAACAATTCATTTTAATCCAAATTGTTTGTCGATAGTTTTCATCGATGTGAATGTGATACATTGACATTGTTGAAAATTTTATCGATAAATAGAGAATTAGATTTAAGAAGCATTGTGTTTATAAAACATTTTATTCTTTTATTTTATTTTCTCTAGTTCCACCAGATCTCCATTCGGACCTGTCAATTCTTCATCAAGAATGTCTATAGATCCCATTTGATTTTCTGGGTGATGACCAGATGTCTTCAATTTATTTTATATTTGATATAACTTATTTGATTCATTTGGACTCTGTATTTAATTTGTATATTTCGTTGGTTTTATTTCTAAATAAAACAATAAAGTTTTTGAATTTTTATATAAAGAAGTTGTTTTTCATTTTATTTGTTTATATAACATTTAAGTGGGAAATTTAAAACTTAAAAAAGTCTTATTTATGGAATTCTAAATTCCTAACATGCAGATTTTGATTCCCTTCAAATCATACATGTAGGAATGAGTAAACCGACCATATTAAGTTCATTTGGCGCGTTTTTCAACAAATGTTCGATGGACGTAATGACTAAAGTCGATTGATTCGAATTTGTCAATAGTCACGTATGACGTGCCATAGGCCGATTCGGACCAATCCGACGCTAGCGTCTAGTAAACGGAACGAATTGTCTTGCATATATAAGCCAGTTGGTGAATCTGAAATTATTATCATCTTCAGCAACTGACTTTGAATACCAGACATCTAG
>AFFK01019453.1:0-30635 GCA_000239455.1 Strigamia maritima
AATAGCTACTGTGTTATTTCCACACATTGTGTGGAAATAGCCATGGCCTTTAAAGAATCAAAAGTACCTGAAAATAGCTCCAGCCAAACGGGTGGAGTACATGAAAATATCGATCAAATGATACGAACAATTAAATAAATTATCGCTAGAAGCAGATGATTGTAACGAAGCCAGTTTTCAAAAAAGGATTTAAAAAACTAAAAGATTGAATTCAAAATTAGAAGGAAACCTTGGAGAACTGAGCAAGAAAGAGTTAACTACATTCAAAGATTAATTACGGCTTGTGACGGTCATTTCTCCGAGGGCGCTGTTTATTGACAGTGACTACGAGGAGAGGGCGTTTACACACAAAATCTAGCCGAGATAAGGTGCGCACTAAACGTGGGAAAATTGCAATACAAACTATAAAGAAAAGAGAGACCTGATTCTCAAATCATGACAGTATTTAATGATAGCATTAGTACGTAACAATAAATATACCGAGGAACATATCTACGTAACAATAATTAATATGAACATTAGGGGCTAATTACTGAATATAATGAATTAGAAAACAACACGAGAACACATTGAAAATAAAGTTGGAAATCAATGGCTTTAATGTTCTCATAACTACAGTACTTGGTGAAAAACAAACAGCCCAGACTCCATTGGAGCCCGGACCGGGACTTGAACCCAGATCTCCCAATTGCCGGTTGGGTGCTTTATCATTAAGCTAACTGGGACTCCAACAGAATCAGAGACTGAATGTTACTTTACCACTCCACTCCCTTCACCACTTGATGTCATTTATTAGACGACAGACATCACTTCGTTGCCGTGGACAATAAATCACAATGGCAAGTAACCCCTAGTGTTGTTTTCTAATTTATATACATCAGCTGAGGCTGAGGTAACATGCGGTAGTTCTAAGTTTCCCCACTAGGAGTTACTTGCCATTGTGATTTATTGTCCATGGCAACGAAGTGATGTCTTCGAGATAACTTCCTGCAGGGGCGGTCACTATGAGACAACAGGTGACTCGGTGGGATGTTGGACCAATCGAGACAACTTCCCACTAACTCAGGGGAGTCTTTCACCTGTTGGGATCGTTACTGTGTCAGAGAAATATGTCACAGGTGTGATCAATTTCCCAGATGTGCACAAAGGAGAGTAATTATCGTGATTAACTGACCACGGCAAATACCTTTCACGAGATAACTTCCCATGTTAGAATAATAATATATCATATTATTATTCACCATAATTGATAAAATAAACACACTTATGAAATATTTACTTGTCAAAACTTATACAGCTAAGCATGAAACCAAAGATAGATAATAGGAATAGACATTATTTGAATATGGCGCGACCTAAAAGTCAGCGACATCTAGTGGTAGAATAATAAGGTGATTTCCGGGATTCGACCGTCACACATATCACCCCGCTTTATGCGTGAGACAAATGGCTAATTAGGAGATCTGGGTTCAAGTCCCGGTCTGGGCTCCAATGGAGTCTGGGCTGTTTGTTTTTCACCAAGTACTGTAGTTATGAGAACATTAAAGCCATTGATTTCCAACTTTAGTTTGAATATAATGAGTAATGTAAATATGCGAGACTTCTAACTTCCGTTCCTGGTATCCTAAGTGGTTCTAAAAGGAGGGGAATCCATCAATCCGTCTGACGGTTGACTTTCTTAGTCATGACAAGGTTTGGGCTGACCGGGTCATGTGACACGGTTTCCAGACAGACAACAACCGGGGATATGATGACTTCACCGTATCACTCGGTAACGAGACATAACGATACTATAAATACCGGAGAATAAGCATAGATGAGTGTTACTTGGCGATCAGCATCGCCTGAGTCGAAGATCGACGTTCTGCATTGTAATTTGCATTCAGGAATCATTATTACAACCGAATACAGAGTGGTCAATAATTGTCTGTTCCACTAAGACCACTCACCGATGTGTCATTATATGCGCTTAGGTTGAAGTGTATATTCGCGGTACATAGGCTTCCGTGAAATAAATGCGACGACTACTACAGTCTTTACAGTTTTCCACCAGCCGGCTCTTAGCAACAAAGCTTTTTGTACCACATAAATGCAAGTAATGGTCAGCAACATATAAATATATCTTTGAGTAACTTTAGGGGCGCTGGAACTGAGCTCTGCAAGCTCTAATATAGTGGACACTCCATAGGAGGTCGGGCTGAGGCCCAATGGGACATCAGTACGACCTGCAGGGGCGGTCACTATGAGGCAACAGGTGACTCGGTGGGATGTTGGACCAATCGAGACAACTTCCCACTAACTCAGGGGAGTCTTTCGCCTGTTGGGATCGTTACTGTGTCAGAGAAATATGTCACAGGTGTGATCAATTTCCCAGATGTGCACAAAGGAGAGTAATTATCGTGGTTAACTGACCACAGCAAATACCTATCACAAGATAACTTCCCATGTTAGAATAATAATATATAATATTATTATTCATCATAATCCATAAAATACACACTTAAGTAATATTTACTGATCAAATCTTGCAAAGCTAAGCATGAAACCAGAGCTAGGTAACAAAAAGTCATTGTTTAAATATAGCGCGACATAGTAGTCAGCGCCATCTAGTGGTAGAATGGTAAGGTGATTTCTGGGATTCGACCTTCACACATCATTTGTTCCGACAACTGCAGAAAATCTATTTGTACCTGTAACATCAACCACAACATTTATTACCACTACTATGACGACGACCACATTACCTGTCTTCACAATTGCGTCTTCATTAATGACACCTTCGGTCATTTCAACTAGACAGTCAGCCCATATCATCATCGAAGGTTTAATGTACGAGATGATACGAGTAAAAGTATGCATTTCCTACCAGGAAGGGAAAACCAAGGATCATTTCTTGCTTTCATCACTGTCATTACAAAAAGGCGCAGCACAATCAAACATTTTGAACCAGTATCGCCTCAAGGTCGAGAAAATCCCTTATTTTGCCCCGGACAAGACGGAGTTTGACACAGTGGACCTTTTCCTGGGAAGACTTTATACATTATTACATCATGAGGATACCAGTTGCTGAATACCTAAAGGTTTACGTGGTCCAAGCATTACATGGAAAAGCTCAACGATGGTGGATGGCTCAGAAACCGAAACCAACCACTTGGGAGGAATTTGAGCACATTTTTCGTGAGATGTTCTCTATCAACACCGCAGCAGCTATCGTCAAGCTAGCTCATAAGAAACAACGAGCTGGTGAACCAACAGCCAACTTCTTGTCCGAAATTATATACTATTTAGAAACAACAGGTAAAAAGGAAAAAGAGCTCCAATGGCAAACAGCAATAAGTTGCAAACCGAGGTAGTGCAAATAGCTCAAGCGGGGGAATTAACTCAATTGACCAAGCCATCAAATTGGAAGGTAAAATGGACGAACGTTTGCAGCCGGATGCTTTGCGTACTCATGAGTACAAACTCATCGGAATACTAGACCAAAGGATGCCCTTACCTTCAGGGGTGGGAGGACAAACCGTTTTGGCAGCAACAGCACCAGCCAGCAAACCACCTGTGGTTGAAGAGAAGAAAAAATCATTTGTGCCTTTTCCAAGACCCAAGAGGTTTACCAAAGCACAAGAAGCCTTTGCCACTTTCCTACAAGTCTGCGGAGAAGCGAAATCTGAAGACTCGGATTCGAGCAACAGCAGTGAAGCTAACGCCACACCAGAAAAGACTAAGTCGACACGTAAGCCTAAAAAGGTAAAAGATGTCAATTGACATTAAAACAACATTTGACTCAAATTTAAAGGTTTCTATTCCTAAAAATGAAGAAATTGTTCCTCAAATTGACACAAATACCAACCAGACAACTGCCAAGGAGTTGTCCACTCCTAGCCTCATTAACTTTGTAATGTTATCACCTGATGAGGTGACAAAGACTAAAGAACCAGTAGTGGAAATTACAACACAAGATCGTCGTAATCCACACGCACCCTATGTCAAACTGACATGGACTAACTTATCTTTTGTGGCTTTGCTGGATACAGGAGCACGGACGTGTCTTATGTCTCAACGACTGCTAGAAAAGCTTCAAGTAAAAATGACTTTACCACTCATGAAATTGAATGAGAAAATACGCACTGCAGCAGACGAGTATGTTCCGTGCACCGGGTCGGTGCAACTGGCTATTCGTGCTCCATTAGCCATCATTAAATTCACCTGTTTGGTAATTCCCAAAACTAGTCAAGATCTACTACTAGGCAGAGACTTTTGCAGAGCAGTGGGTTTACATGAAGACTATGTGCAAGGCCAGTGAGTGGTACCTTAGTGGTACATCAGAAAAAATACCTTTTCTAACATTCGAAAAAGCACAGAACTCTGAACCAATACTTTTATTTCCTGTACAAACCATGACAAAAAATCAACGACAGAAATTAATTGTATTCTTTTGAATTTCAGATTTTCGAAAAAAGAAGTTTTTGAATACCCAAACGATGACCAGCAAAAACGAGTCAAAACAATTAAACATCGTACACACCTTACCGTAAGGGCGGGTGAATGTGGCCAAAATTTTCAGAAAAATGTTAATAACTAAATAACAGTACAAGATAAAAATGTAATTTTTGTCTTATTATGGGGGCATCAGTAAGGTGTACAAGCTGCAATATGTTTGTTTTTCAATTCTAAGTAGTTTTTGTGTTTTTTAAAAAATTATGGGGTGGCCACATTGACCCTCAAGGTCGGGTCAATATGGCCATGTCTTTAATGTTAATGAAATGGCTATATTCTACCTTCTGTAGGGTCAATGTGGCCAGGAAAAATGTTTTTAAAAAAGGTTTTAATATATTTTTGTTTTTATTTAATTTTTTGTAAAGTAGTACTGCTTGAAATTATCAAAAAAATTCTTTTATTTCGTATCAAAAAGAAAGGTTCATTTCTTATATAATTTTTTGATTACAGCTTTGTATAACATGTTTTTAATCAGTTTTATCACCTGAGAATAATCACATTTTAATCAGTTTTATCACCTGAGAATAATCACATTTTAATTAGTTTTATCACCTGAGTTTAATCACATTTTAATTAGTTTTATCACCTGAGTTTAATCACATTTATCACAGCTTTGTATCACATGTTTTATAAACATTTATAAAATTACCAAAAAGATTTCATCTCAGGAATGCTGAAAGCACCACGTTTGTTGACTGCTTTTGGTGGTTTTAATTTTTTACTTTGTCTTTAGAGTTGTAAAAAAGTGTATCTGCTTTTTGAGGTCATTTCCAGTTGCCGTTACTTGGAACCATAGTTGACACTGTTGCTCCTGATTTTTTAACATCTAAGATTTGGCCAGGAAACATTGAGTCTTCATAATTTACCATGACAAAATCTCCAACTACAATAGTTTTATCACAATCTACATTTTCATCATTATCATTTGATTCATCTTGACTAGAATCATCTTGACTAGAATCATTATCAGGCTGCTGCAGTGGTGAGGTGCAAGTATTTACATTCACAACATCATCTCCATTGGTACTTGGACCCTCATCATCACTAATGGCTTCAATTACAACACTTTTGCTTTTTTTTTGTTTTTCTTTGGCGCACTGGTTTTTTTGTTGCTTCTGTGACCACATCATCAGAAGTTACTCCAACTCCTGGTGGCACATTTATTTTTTTCTTTTTGTTCTAGTGGCTGGTGTTAATTCCTCGTGTGCTTTTTGTAAGTGTTGTATGAAACTTGAGCCAACTCTGCTTTGAAGATCAGTTGTAGATTCCTTTTCACGAAGCATCTCCAAGACTGGGGTAGCATCCGTTGGATAAATGCCAGATTTACGAAATCCACTTCTGATTGTTTTCTCCAAATTTCCTTTTTCAAGATTTTTAATTAATTTCTTAAGAAGCAGCAGAAATCGTTCTTTCGGCAATGTTGTAGTTTTTCTGCCTCCTGTGCTCTGTTTAAACTCTGTCATTATTTTTTTCCATTCAATTTTTAATGCCCTGAACAGAGCAACGTCTAATGGTTGAGTTAGGTGGGTTGTATTAGGTGGAAGACATATAAATGTTATGTGAAATTGTTGACACATTAATATGAGAAAACAAGTTGTCACAAACCACAGCAATTGGAGAGCCATGAGCTTTTTTTGCAAATGGGATAATTATTTTTCTAAAGTAATCTTCAAAACAAGCAGCATCAAACCACCAACTTAATGTGTGATTATACACAGCTCCTTTTGGCCCATTTGTACACCATTGCTGCCATAATTGCTTTGATTTATATACAACATACGGTGGTAGCACACTTCCAGAAGCACTTGCTGTAAACATTACAGAAATTGATGCTTTTGATGAATTCAGAATCCTCACTGGGTATTTAGCTCCTCTTTTGGTAATGAATTTTTTAGTTCCAGGATCGTCTGTTATGTTCGTTTCATCGAAGTTAAGGATGTTTTCTGGTGTAAGATGTTCCAGAGATACAGCCAAGTTTCTGTAGAATTCACAAATAACATCCTTTGAAATTGCTCCACGTTTCAAGGTGATATTTGCAGAAAGTCGTTCACTTAGACGTGTATTTCGTTGTAAAAATTTATATATAAAATCTTTCCCAGGCATATTGTTTTTGAATTGTTTTATAGCTGTACCTTTATAATCAAAGTAATCTTTCAAAATCATTTTGAAGTCATGCTTGTCAATTGGAAACCCACTTTCAGACATCAGAATCAAATGATTTGTGAACATTTCTTCCTCTTCAACAGTTAAGATCGGCTGTCCACCTGGTTTCAAAGTGTGTTTTCTGTGAATTTTATTCTGTAATGTGCATATCGGTATTCCAAATCTCGTGCTGGCTTCTCGTTGCGAAAGTACCATTTGTACCGCCGTGTTGATTGTTTGATCATCGTGAACCTTATTCCGACGACATCCAGGTCTAGGTTGATATTTGCTTGGCATTGTTACAACCTTAAAATGATAATTTAACAATAACATAAATATTTGTTGACACTACTATCATCAAAAACAAAATACAAACCCTATTCTACAAACCATGCTATACGGTAGGCGCAGCCATCTTGCTTTCACTACGTAAAACAACTTCCGGTGGAGGTTGAATATGGCCACCAGGGACCACATTAACCCTCCAATGTAACTGTTGTAAGTTTGCTTGTTTTTTTTTCATTGAGGGCAGAATATTATGATATTATATTTTTTTTCTAAATGTAAACATGTAGAATGTACTATTAATTTGTGGTCTCTCAATAATTGCTCATTTTTTTTCTACAGACCACTTTTATACATGAACAATTTCCATGTCATACACACCGTGCAGCAAAAAGATAGTTGGAAGATTAAAAAATTCATATTTTTGGTTCAAACTTTTTTTTATGTAAGCTAAATGTTTACAAAATAAAATGCTGAAAACACAAATTCAATAATTTAATTGGCGAAAAGTCTAGGATTTTTTTTCTACAAAATTATTTTTCGACTGCATTCACCCGCAGCGGCCACATACACCCGCCCTTACGGTACGTCATCAGTTTGGTCACCTAGACGTAAAGAAACATCACCTTTAGCATCTATAAAACCAGCCAAGATGTACAAAAGGTGGTCATTCAGTCAGTCACGCAAATTGAGACGCCAATGTAGACATGAAAAAACAGTCGAACCTGTGGTACGGAAGTTGAATGAAGAAGCTATCAAGTTATTAGCTGAACAGCAATCAACTTTTAGTAGTCTAGATGAAGAGAAATCATCATTAACATCCAAGGATGAGCAAAAGTATGTTAATTCGGCTAACTTCATTTCATATCACCTTTCCACAGATCCAACCAACCTCGACTGGATTTATCACCATCTTTGGAATCACCTTACAGTGAAACAGATCCAACAGCTCATTACATCGTTAAGACCCGTTTCGAAAATATTTCGAGAAGAAATTGGACTTTGCAACAATATCTTTTTCGAAGTTGATTTGAAACCAGGCTTTAAACCAATCCACAGCCAGTATGACCGGTTAATCCAGCCAAAAAAGCTGTCATCAATGGTTACATCGACAAGAAGCTGCAACAAGGGATCATTCGCCGTTCGAAGAGCGATTGCACAGTTGCACCTGTCGTTGTGCCCAAGAAGACAGGAGATTGGCATACTGCAATGGATTTTCGACCTATAAACTCACAAACCATACCTGATGTGTATCCTTTACCAGACATAGACAATATCTTTGCATACCTAGGGGGTGCACATTGGTTTTGGATTATCGATGGCCGAGAAGCATTTCACCAAATTGGAGTTTGGCCAGGGGATGAAAGATAACTAGCCTTTATCACCCACAGGGGCTTGTTCGAATATGTTAGAATGCCATTTGGACCCATTAATGGACCAGAGACTCTACAGCGAGCCATGAACAAAACTCTAGCGAAATACCTTTACAAATTCGTATTTGTTTATGTGGATGATGTCATAGTTTTCAGCAAAACTTTTGAAGAACACGTGGAACATCTATGACTTATTTTGGGCGAGTTACACCAAGCTGGGTTCACGATGAATTCTAACAAGACCGAATTATGCCGAACTCGACTTGAAGTTTTAGGACACATAGTCGAGGCTGGACAAATCATATCAAACCCCAAGAAAGTAGTAGGTATTCAGAAATATCCACCACCTACAAATCTACGTGAATTACAGCGATTCAAGGGCATGATTGGCTACTATCAATCCTTCATTACCAATTTTTCCAAGACCTGCAAAATTTTTCGCCCACTTTTGAAGAAGGACACAGAATGGATTTGGGATGACCAACACCAAATGGTGTTCGAAGACCTCAAGGAGCAACTTGCAGCACCAACTCTGCAAAGGAAGTTTCCAAACTGGAAGAAACCTTACATCCCACAAACTGATGCTAGTTATTCTGGTTTGGAAGCTGCTCTAATGCAACTAAATGATCGTGGCGAGCGAATTCCAATCACTTTTGCGTCACGAGCACTAAATTCAGCAGAGAAAAACTACTCTGTCACGGAGATTGAATGCCTTGCTGCCTTTTGGGCAGTTAAAAGATTTTGACACTACCTAGAAATAATGGACTTTTACCTTGAAAGCGACCACCTGTCTCTCAAATGGCTTTTTCAGCAGAGAGAACCAAAAGGAAGACTAGCCCGTTGGGTTCTAGCTCTCAGTGAGTATAAATTTATTTTTTTACACTGTTCTGGTTGCAAGAACCGCGTGGCAGATGCTTTAAGTCGTGCACCAGTTGACCCACCTGAGGACCTGGATGCTGATGACTGCCCATTGGTCGACAAAACTTGCTATATGGCATTTTTCGACGATAGCACCAAATAGCCCACCTTTAAAGTCATTAACATGCTGAAAGCTGTTAAATGGAAGAGGAAAGGTTTAAAACGATCTGAAAAATTACAAAAGAAAAAACCCATCTTCACACCTGCTGGAACTCCACCTGTTCCATGGTTAATCAGGATACCAATTTTTATTAGACCTAAAAATACAACTGGAACTCAACAACAACTTTTGCCAGTTCCACCATTGGCGTTGTCACCACCTCAACAGCCTACCTTAATCCCACAACCTAAAAGAGGAAGCGGAAGGCCTAGAAGAGTTGATATTAGAGTGCCAAAAATACCACCAACAACTCTAATTCCCATACCTAGAAATAATCCATCTGTAGAGTTGAAGAGCAGATGTGGACGACCACCCAAGGATCCACGAAGAAGGTCTGGTATACCTACACCACTTGGAGGGCAGAGTACAAGACAACACACTACAACAACAGCACCAATTTATGACCCTGTCATTTTTACCCTCTCTGTTCCACTTAATGTATCTATTCCAGTTGACCCTTCCTCATCAACCATCACCTCACCTCTCACTTTACCTGTAATACCACAACCTGACCCAATTCCTATTGTAGTCGAAGAACAAACACCTTTGTCAATCAACTATGATTCGGATACATCGTCAACTACATCGCAAGATAGCCAGGTTTCACTGTATAAACTGCCAGCAGGACATGAGTTCCACCAACACCACCTAGGCAGCGATCTCCACGACCTGGCCCATCTGGTTTACAATTACCTGTGGGTAGACAGTTAACTGAGGTTGAGAGGGAGGCAGAAAAAACACACGACCTACCTGTCGAACATCCACCTTTCGAGCTATTACCATCAATCGTGGAAATTATCTCGACACAAAAAGAAGACGAGTGTAGTCATGAAAAAATTATTTATATCACCACACATCAATTATCTACTGACCCAGTTGAGGCAGAACAAATCCGAAAAGAAACTGTAGACTACAAACTCTATGAGGGACTTGTGCAGGTTTCTTCCTGTTTCTGCAGAAAATATGCAGCGCAGGAGACAAATATATTTACCACCACCACTTCGAGAACGATATTTTCGTGCCCTGCATTATCCACCTTTGGTTGGCCATTTAGGAATTGAGAAAACCTTACGTAGACTCAAATCTCGAGTTTACTGGCCAAACATGGATTCAGGTTTGTGAACCTTGCGAGCAAAGCCAGAGAGTCGTCTATCTTTTGGAAAAATGATACCATGCCATATTTTTCATACTATCTACATTGATTTTTATGGACCTAAACCCAAATCATCTGGAGGCCATACATATGCCTTTGTCATGGTTGACGCTGCCACTCGGTGGCTGGACATTCGACTCACCAGTTCATCTGACGCCAGAACCTCAATACAACAAATTACCAAGTTCTGTCAAAGATGGAGTTTTCCCAAAATTATCATTAGCAATAATGTCCCTTCTTTTAGGTCCTTCGAATTCCAATCTAAATGCCAGCAAATGGGAGCAACCAACAGATATACTGCAGCATATCACCCTCAGCCTAACCTGGCTGAAAGACTCAACCAATCATTGAATTCATGCATTTTAGCGTATATTGATGACCACACCAGTACACATTGGATTTTTTGTTTTAGCCATCAATACGGCTTATCAAATTTTTTTGAAATACTCGCCCTACCAAATGGTAGTTGGACAAGAAGCACGCTATCCAAATGATATCGACACTGACCCGACGAAGAAGAACCGTTGCCACTGTCAGTGGCCGAAAATCTACACCTACACATGATCCAAATGAGAAAATTTGAAAAGAGCTCAAATTTAACATAAACGATGGTTCGATATTCATTGACGAACTCATGACTTCCAACCAGGAGACTGGGTTACATTAAAGAATAGACAACTTTCATCTACCGATCGGCAGTTCGCTGCTGGTTTATGTCAAAGAACCAAAAAAGGGTCTAAATAATACTCAAAATTGTTGAATTTAATACCTTTATTCTTAGGGACGAACAAGGACAAAAAACCAGACCTTATAATGTCATCGACATCCGAAAATGGTTTTATGAAGATGACAACAATTTAACACCAACTGATGTCAATGTCATCAAATTACACGTTAAAAAATATATTAACGATGTTTTCAACATTTGTGATGCTACATTGGATGCTGAACCACCTTAGAATGGATAAGCATTTTACAAAAAAAAAAAAACGAATGTGACACTACCCACACTTGATTTTTGCTAAATTTTCTAAATTTTTAAAATTTTTATTACCTACTTTTGTTGTTTTGAATTTATTTGGGATTTTATATTCTGTTTAGCATTAATTGCATTAAGGTGTTCGGATTCTGTCTTTGTGTTGTCACTTGACGACGACAGATGGCATGCCTTCATGGCCACCTGTTGTATGAGGCCTTGTGATTGGTTGTTACACTCGCCAGTCACGTGACCTTCGTGAACGTGCATACCGAGACGTTTCCTCACACCCGATACGTAACTCTTACTATAAATCTAAGTTTTTGATTTTATTTTTACCAAACGGTTAATACTTTGACTTGAACTAGTTTTATTATCACCTTTTAGCGGTCAATCAAGCGACCATTGTCGCCTGATACTTTTTTCCGCGTCAATGCCATCTTTGGTGCCCATCAGCCAAGTGCGATTCGAAGAGATTGTTTCAATTCTGCCGTTAGGTTCATCGAGTGAAGAGGAGTTGGGCCGCCATTTTGACAAAAGAGCCGTAAAACCAAAAACCTTTGCTTGAGGACGTTTGCGAACATTGGTTTCGTCCGCCGAATCGGCGCCAGCATCACCAAAAGGTGATTTCACATTAGCGTATCGTACGAAGACACCAACGCCAGTGGGTCGAATTGCCGTGGATGAAAAATGAAATTTTTATTTTTGATCCACTTCTTGTTTTAGTGATGCCGTGGGTCGAATGTGTTGTGGAATACGTTTAGCCAGGACCCACGAGCACCGTAAAGGTGAAGAAATCGGTGGAAATCAAATTTTTTTTTCAATTTTTGGAACTTTTGATTTTGGATGGAAAATCTGAACCACACAACATTTTAATTCGATCACTAGACACCCACTTGGTGAAAATCTCGGCTACGTTATATTCCCCTGGAACTTTGGCTAAACAAAATACCCCTTTTCAAACCAGTCCCTCAGGAAAAAATACCTTATTCGGATATGCTTGGTTTTCGTGTTCTCTATATCATTGCATGCAAATTGAATAGATGACAATGAGTCTGAGTGAATTAGAGGCGTATTCACACACAGCTGAACAACAAACAGTTTTCGAACATGCAGCTGATCCAATAGCTTTCTTTTGCTGCATGTGACAACGCAATATGCTCTGCCTCCATTGAGCTGCATGCGATGACAGTCTGCTTCTTGCTGCCCCAGCTGACAAGCCATCCTCCCATGTATAGCATGTACCCACCAAAACTCTTACATCCTACCAAATCGGTAGCCCAAGATGCATCACAATACATGTGCATGCTTTCATCAACGCAACTGCTCAAATTAATGCAGTAATCTTGGGTGTTCACAACGTACTGCAGAACTTGCAATAGACACTTGACATGTTGTGAAGAATGGCGAGTATTAAACTGGGACAAATAGATTGTTGAATACAGGATGTCCGGTCTCGTCCTCGAGGCCAAAAACATCAAAGAGCCAATTAGATTTCTGTAGGGGAAATCAGACTCAACCTCTGAGTCTTTACATGTATTAAAGGTCGTCCCCACTATAATTGGCACCTTGATGAGTTTGTTAGGCACCACTCGGTAACCCTCTGCCAGTTTCTTAATAAACCCAGATTGGTGGAGCAACAGGTGTTTGTCATCACGCTTAAATTCGACACCTAGTAACTTGGTGACTGGGCCTAGATTTACAATGTTAAAGTGCTGGCCCAGGGCTTCAATTAGATCCTTTTGGACGGTTGCATCTTTAGCAAACAAGACCATGTCATCAACATAGACAAGAAGGATGCCCTGTGTACCGTAAGAGTACATGCAATTAAAGCCACAAACACGCTTAAATCCAATCTGCCTTAAGGCAGTATCGAGAGTTTGGTACCACATGCATCCTGACAGGTGGAGGCCATAAAGAGCTTTGACTAAATACCACACAAGTTAGGGCGCTTGGTTGAGACACCTTTAAGTAGCTCCATGTAAATTGGAAAGTCAAGTGTACCGTATAGGTACGCACACTTGACTTTCAAGTGAACATCGGACCACTCATGTAGAACAACCAATAGGCAAAAGAACAATCTGACTAGCACAAAGTTGACTACAGGGCTAAAAACCTCATTATAGTCAATGCCTTGTATCTGCCTAAATCCTTGGGCTACAAGGCGTGCTCGGAACCTGACAATAGCACCTTGTGCGTTGTGCTTGAGCTTGAAAATCCAATTGTTTCCAAGGATATGGCTATGGCTAGGCCGGGACTTAATTTCAAAAACTGATCTCTCCTCGAGAGTATCTAGTTCTTCGACCATAGCTGCCTTCCACTTGTCACTCTCAGGTAACGACATAGCCTCCTCATAGGTAGACGGCTCTTGCACCTTAGCGCAGTAAACACGCACAGAATAAGTCTCTGCTTCTCCATTGTCAATTTCTGGTTCAACCTCTGCAACTCTTGGTTGTTCAACGTCATCATCGCTGTCTGAATCCACAGCATGGGTGGGATTGAAGTCATAGTCGTCTGCTTTGTACTTGACTTTCAAATTAGTCTCACAGTATGCCTTAACAACTGGCCTGCTATGCAGGGCTGTGCGCAATTCCGGGGCATAGTAATAAACATCCCATTGGCCCTTAGTAGCACCTGACTGCCTTTGGACTTCTTCCCTCTCCCAACCTGGCTTGTTGGGCACCGGAGCCCTATGGGCAACTCTGGTGGGCTTTACAGAAGTAGTAGAAACTGGAATCCCCTTTCTACTCGTCGATACAAATGGGGGTATCGTTGGCACACCAAACTTTTGCGTCGCAGGTGCTGGAATAGGAGGTGGGGGACGCGTCGGCGTGAGTCTGGGACGTGGGGGTGTGGTATCCTCATCATCAGTGTCACTAGTATCACTGGGTGATGGAGCAAAAACATTCTTACCGACACTAGTCTCAAATGGACTGTCTCCTATGTGGGTCTGTACAACATCTTTGTACAACCTGGTCTCATCAAACTTGACGTGCTTAGACTCATAGACATTATTTGAGACAGGATCCCAAATCCTAAAACTCCTAGTTCCCATGGCATATCCCACCATTACACTCTTCCAGGCTCGTGACTCCAACTTGTCCCGCCTACTTGGCTTTGGCACGTGCACATAAACCAAGGAACCTGGAATCTTTAAGTGTGCTAAGGACACTGGGCGTTTCCAAAATAGGACATAAGGGATTTTATTTCCCAGACAAGAGTGAGGATACCTGTTCTTCAAGTAGACCAATGGGTGATTGCCAATTCAGCCCAGAGTGGCTTTGGCAGTCCAGCACCGAGTAACATGGCTCGAATGCTGTTTAAAACCGTGCGGTTCACTCGCTCTGCCACGTCATTCATTTCGGGGCTGTAGGCATTTGTATGCTCACACCAAGACTTAAATCCTGCCCTGGTGGATTTAGACAACTCACAATTGTCACAAATGGCATTTGACACTTTTTGGTGCAACTCAATACCCTTAACATTAACATTGTTCAATAAATAATTTAAACCCTTTGTGTACATGTGTCCAAAACGTTGGTGCCACATGTTCACAGAAACACTGTAATTCTCAGGCTTGCCCGTTGGACTTGGCTCTGTTGCACAAGTTCCAGACTTATTTAAATTAATTACTACTCTGTCTGTACTTAACAGGCTCTTGAATACAGTAGAGTCCATCCTCTAATTTACCGTACAACGAGCAAACCTTGGAATTAGTTTTATACACTTTCATTAAATTATTATAAATTGACACATGGTATTTTGCACAATCGATTTTGCCAATAGAAATAAGATTACGCTTATAGTTTTTCACAAAGTACACATTTAGAAGTTTGATCTCATGAGGGGCTCCTTGCACTTGCACTATAAGCTCAATGGTACCACGACCGGTGATACTGGATGAGCCCTCACCCAACTCTAGGCGCATAAATTGAAGTTCTTCGAACTCGCAGAACATTTCCCTGTTGCCACAAACATGGTGTGATGCACATGAATCTAAGTGCCATGCCGTTGAGGTGACGTCCACACTTGCACTGCACACCTGAGGTGACTTTGGAACAGTTGGTTCATCTGGTGCATTGGCAAACCATGCAGACTGTGGCTTGTGCCCTTCAGCCGGTACACTAGGCGCTTGACGCCCACCCCGGTGTTTCTTCGGCCCCGGCCATGCTTTTGTTGCTGTGGTTGGCCCTGCTGTGGCTGCTGAGACCTTGGCACCTTCGGTTTGGTGCAATCATGTGCATAGTGACCCTTGATGCCACAGTTGTAGCAGGTGATTGACTGCAGTCGAGCTTGCTGTCACTGGATGAAGCATCACTATCACTCATTATACTATGGCCTTTAAGACTTAATGAATAAGCCGTAGCCGCCTCGAGAGATTTTTCACTAAGTTTCCTGCGGTTGTTTTCTAACAATAACGCTTCTTGGATCTTCCATTCTGGGCAATCTCGTATGAAATCTCCTTTTTTGTGGCAGTTGAAGCATGTCAGGGATTCGGAGTTTGTCACTTCCTTTCTGGTTCTGACATCTTGTTTGAAATGTTGCCTACATCTATAACAGGTGATTCCTGCGTGGTCCTTCCTGCTGCTTGACTTGGTTATGTCCTTCTTGGACATCTTGGCGATCTGAAAAACTCAAAAGACAAGACAAAATCCGCTCAAATTGAAAAATTCGCAATTTCTTACTGATTTTTGCCCAAATTCACTTTTGGGCAATTTTAGATGCTTGTCCTGGTCCAATCAACCACCCTCTGCTACCAATTGTTGTGGAATACGTTTGGCCAGGACCCACGAGCACCGTAAAGGTGAAGAAATTGGTGAAAATCAAATTTTTTTTTCAATTTTTGGAACTTTTGATTTTGGATGGAAAATCCGAGATCACTCGGCGGGACCTGGTGGCCCGGCTGCGGCCAAAAGTATACGCGATTCCCATTGACCCAAAAGTCGGCCCTAAATATGGTTCTGAGCGCTCCGGCGATAGGCTGGCTGTGTTCCTCATACCTTGTTTGGTATCTGACAGTAAATTCAGAATTTCGACTCGACTGGTACGCACTGGACATCAAAAATACCGCAATAAGGTGAACACCAAAAGTGCACCTAATGGTGCTTTGCTGCGGTACGATGTAGGGGGTTCGCGCTAAATTCCAGCCGCGGGTGGGACGAGCGGCTTCTGGCTGACGTACGTGAACTTCGATTCGCGCACTACGTCTCGGAATTGTCGACGTGGCTTCTCGTACTTCTTCGGCCGCATAAAGGCTCTCGGCGGCCGCAGACTAACTGCTTATATGCCATTGTTGTTATAAATCTTATAATTTCGAGAAAACTCACACTTAAACAGTCCAAACATGAAAAAACTACTTGTTTATTCACAGGAGCACTTCACAGGCGCCATCTTGGCTGAACCTGGGCAGGAAGTAGAAGGCCCGGGACAAATTGTAGTCTCGGGCTGAATAAAAGCATTAAGTCATTGCTAAAAATAGCCACTCATCACCTTGGTGATGGAAATGCTTTGTATAATAGAGAACTGATGTCATACATCTAGATCACTTGACATGCAGTTCTCTAAAAGGAGAAATGACAAACAAATGGACCAAATTGGTGCATAAAATACATGAAATCAATAACTACCAATTTGGTAAACTGGCCAAGACCATTAACTACATTAATAATACCAAAATAACTGTTAATGATTAATAATTGCCAAAATGAATTTACAGACAATATTTTAAATGGATAATTGGCAATTATTATAACACAGGGGTCTATGTCATTAGGAAAATAATTCAGAGCTGTGTTATGACAATCTTTGACATAAACACAGCCATAATTGGGCTGAAATCACATGTTGGATTTACTAAATACCTACAGAATGGTTGCCGTGAGTCGAATTGCCGTGGGTCAAAATTTAAATTTTTAAAATTTTTTTATGCCTAAGGTTGAAAATGAAACATGAATGGTCGACATGCAAATGGTTGGTTGGCCTCACTTGATTGGTAACCACATCCGATGAGGATGTATATAAATCAGGCGCCGCAGGCGCAAAGCAGATTTTCTGATACGTTCCGGTAGTAGTGAGTTTTTATTTCAAGTTTTAAAATTTCACAAATAAAATATGCCTAAAGTCGAAAATTAAATTTTTGTAAATTCAAAAAAATAAGTGGGTCGAATTAGAAGTGAGTCGAATTATAAGTGGGTCAAAATGCCTTGGATCGAAAATGAAATTCGACCCATGGCAATTTGACCCACTTACTCCGCGTCTTTCGAGTGACACCACCTGATTGTCAGGCCGTGGTATTGGACACCTTCCGTTATGTCAAAACCATCGCAATGGGAATCGAAAAGCAACTCAACAATCAAAGGATCATTTTGGAAGATGAAGTTCGCGTCGCCACCTTGGAGGAGGTACACTATTTTATGTGTAAATCCGTCATCAACTGGAACGCAATGCAAAAACGAGCAGAGGAGGAGGCGGCCACGGACGCAGAACGTGACGCAGCGAAGGTGAAGGTGGACGGAGAGCGCGCCCGTAAGACGAAACGTGAAGCGTTGGAAAAGATGATGGGACGAATGGCCGAGGACCTGCACATGTCACCTCAAGAGGTCCGCGTGCAGGACAAAACTTAAAATCGAGCCAAACGAGGTCCAATCATCGGAGACCCCGCCCATTCACCTTCCGAGGATTTCGAGGCAGCACCTTTGTAGGCATAGGTAAACTGAAGCATGTGTGACTAATGTGTTTGATACATAAGTTATGTATTTAACACAGGTGCGGATCTTATTCTTAAGTACCCGCACTTTAAAGTTATTATTTAGTTTAGTTTTTATGACAAGGTGTGATAATTGATTTGATCTACAACTTTGTAATTGCTTTATAATTAGTTTAGTATGAGCTGACTCATTAATGTGTTAATTTAATTGTTTGAGTCAGCACTTTATAACTTTTGCTTTTTTAAGCTAGGTTCCAGTCAGTAGGGGTATTCAGAAACAGCGCATGAGTGTGCATTTGTGAGACTGTGAAAATGTGAAACTCACACTGCGCATGCTCAGTGCGCAAAGTTTCTGAAACACCCAAAATGCAAGATTGCGCAAGTGTGTGAGTGTGTGTGTGTGAAACTCACACTACGCATGCTCAGTGCCCAAAACAGGCGGGAAGACGATTATATTCCAAAGTTTTCTCAAATTGTGTATAGTTAAAAATGGTATCAAATACCTTTGGTACCATTTTCAACTTTGGTACCATTTT
The DNA here is from genome assembly GCA_000239455.1 of Strigamia maritima. NCBI lineage: Eukaryota > Metazoa > Arthropoda > Chilopoda > Geophilomorpha > Linotaeniidae > Strigamia > Strigamia maritima. The sequence goes on from AFFK01019453.1 coordinate 18,744, forward strand.
CAACTTTGGTACCATTATTAACTTTGGTACCATTATTAACTTTGGTACCATTTTCAACTTTGGTACTATTTTCAACTTTGGTATCATTTTCAACTTTGGTACCATTTTCAGCTTTGGTACCATTATTAACTTTGGTACCATTTTCAACTTTGGTACCATTTTCAACTTTGGTACCATTATTAACTTTGGTACCATTATTAATTTTGGTACCATTTTCAGCTTTGGTACCATTATTAACTTTGGTACCATTTTCAACTTTGGTACCATTATTAACTTTGGTACCATTATTAATTTTGGTACCATTTCAACTTTGGTACCATTATTAATTTTGGTATCATTTTAAACTTTGGTACCATTATTAATTTTGGTACCATTTTCAACTTTGGTATTATTTTTAGCTTTGGTACCAAAGTTGATAATGGTACCAAAGTTGAAAATGGTACCAAAGTTGAAAATGGTACCAAAGTTGAAAATGGTACCAAAGTTGAAAATGTTAATAATGGTACCATATGTCCAAGACTAAAATTAGGTACCAAAATTAAAAATGTTACCACTTGCCTAGTACTAAAATTATGGTACCAAAGTTATAAAAAGGTACCACATGCCTAGTACTAAAATAATGAGACGCCATATTGATCCAGGTAACACTAAAACCCATAACTGTTGGTACCATATAATTTTAATACTAGGCAAGAGGTACCATAATTTTAGTTCTAGGCAGTTATGCCTGCCCACCATTTGCAATCACATGTGAAACGCACTATGCGCACCTCTTTGGGTGTGAGTGTGAGTCGCCCGTGTGAGTCACATAACTTAACATGAAGCCTATGAGGCTTCCGGTGCGCATGTGTGAAATCACATTTTCACACTTACGCATTTGCGCACTTATGCGACAGTTTCTGAATACCTCTTTTGTTTAGTTATTAGCTGGAATCCTAGTTCTTTTGTGTGATAGGATCACATACTAGTCCAGTTTGTGATCCTAAGCTTGTTAAAGCTATTGTGGCATAGTTTTGCATTAATTGGGCCAGATGGCGCTAAAAACGCGCCAATCGCCAAAAACGTCCACTGGACGAATTCGGACTTCCTGTCCACTGCTATAAAAGCAGAACATGTCCAGACTCACTTGCTTCCCGACCCGAAAGTCCGCCTTTGACACTTGTAGTCATCGCTGACGGCCACCGTGCTGTAAGACGTACAACACGCGGTGCAGACGAAGGAAGCCGAACCGATTTGAGAGACGAGTGAAACAATTAAGCGCGAATTTCGAATCGAACAATTGATGACGGTAGGACAGAATTGATTGTATTTTGCCACAAGTTTATATTATTGTAGTGTATTGTTCTAGTTAAGTGTTTATTATTAAAAACAGTTGAAATGCAAATTTATTGTCTTTGTTTTAATCCATCGCACACGTAAACGAACCGATCAGAATTCTTATAGGCCTAATCAACAAAATCCACTATACAATCAGATTTTTCCAAAGTAGTTTTAATCAAAACAAAATGAAATCATTCCACACTATTTACAGCCTTATGGGCACTGGTTTCGAGATTAAATACTCTCCAACCTTTGTGTGTCAAGGAAAGATGGCTGATGTTTTTGCTCCATGCAACTTCAAGTGATTTTAAGCTTCTGGATAATTATATTTGTGAGTTTTACTCACTATCATGAAGTTTCTAAAGTTTTGAGTGATAATAATCACAGCCAAGCAGTTGTCATCAATTTAGAAGTAATTTCCAGTTTGAAACAGTTTGGAGGTCATTGCCAATGTCATTGTAATCACATACGAGTATAACCTCTAATTTTCAAGCAAATGACAAGGCTTTCCATGCTCAGTTCAATAGAGAAGCAATAGCGCAACGTATTGCGCTATTAGAGCACGATTGATTTCGACGGGACCTCGCGTATAACTCCGGCGGCTCGCGGTTGCTCGCGTGCGGCCAAAAATCCCGACTTTTACATCGAAATTCGAAAAACGGTTTTTCGCTCATTTTTGACCATTTGAAGCACAGTTCACTGCCACGACTGTGCGAAAGGACCAGGGCGGACCACCATAACGTATAACCTTCGGCTGCATTAGCCTCCTACACGGCGACACGAAAAGCCCAAGACGAGTGGGCAGCCGACGTTGATGGTTTCTGGACAACCAAGAAAGTCGCCAATCTGATCAACAATCACGTAAAACCAATGAAAAATATTAATTTGATCCCATCGCTTTTACCAGACTTTAAAGTGTTTATCAAGTTGTCATTCACCGGAGTGCCTAATATTCAGGTTGGACCACCAGTGGTCGAACAAGTGTTATTGTGCTTACTCGAAAAAGATTTTCACATGAGCCTCGACCATCAGGAGTTTATTGTGAAACATTTCGCCGCAACTATGGCGGTGAGAAATTCAACTCGAGGTGCACGGAGCGAATGGTCAAGCGGCAGTGCAAGTTTAATGCCGATGTAAATGTTGCAATCGTGCATGTTGCAATCAAGCCATTCGCCGAATTTGCAACCAAATGGTTTAAATCTGTGTCGACCATGGACTTTCTTTTTTATCACCTTAAGGTGACACTGATAGTGACATTCTTGTGTTTCATGTATTTTGGACAGTTTTTTTGCCTTAAGAGGACTTTTTTGTGTTTATTTAATTTTTTATCACCGAGTCGGTGACAGTGTGTTTATATATTCAGCAAATAGTGAATATTTGAGCATTACGTAATTTATTTTTACCTATGAATAAGTTTATTCTAGTCATTATTTTTTGAATTACTGTAGGGTAACGTTGTATAACATTTTGGATTATTTTCTGTGATTTGTTTTTGAATTATTGATATTTATTAATTAAGTTAATAATTTAGAAATGTTTTATTCTGGATTTCAGAATGTGTTTTTATAAGTTTTTTGCATCTAATGTGCCACGGCAATATTTAGAGTTTATAATTTAATTATTTCTTACCTTTTTTTGAAAGTTTATCGTCTTCAACCGAGTTGGTTGACGGGTAGTGGACTAGATACCTGAAAATAATTATTGTTTTTTAACTTACCTTTGATTGCCATTCCTGATCTTGCTATCAGTCATTGCATACTTACCTTTCTTTGTTATTTCCTTTTGAATTTTGTGTATTTGTTTTGCAAGTTCTTATCTGAGACTACCAGTTATCCTTGGGTAATGTGATCTTTCGGACCTTGGTTGGTTAATTCTTTTCCTTTCAACTTACCTATTGTAATGCTGCTTCATGTAAACAATGTATGTGATTTAATTGTCACATACATTGATTAACTGAATTGTTTTTTGTTTTCTTCTCTAATGTTTTTTCTCTTTTGTAAATAAATCTTTCTTTCTTAACAACTTGTGTCCTGATTGTTATGATTTATTTCACATGATTTATTTATTGAATTATTGCTGAGAAATTTATTATTAATTTGAATTCAATTTTTGTATTTTTGCTTAAATTTTGAGATTTGTTTACCGAAATAAACGAAATCTCGGTGGGTGGAAGTATCATGATCCGTGTGGCCAAACTAAAAAATTTACAAAATTCAAATTTTAACACCGTAAGGTGTTTAACATAATGGTTTAAGTATCTTAAGGTTGCGCTCATGAGTAATCATCTTCCCACCCCTTGATTATTATTAACTTTTGTATGGTTTAGATCATTTTGTCACCTGATAGGAGGTGATTTCTTTGATCTAGTGAGTTTTAACAAGTACTTGAACACCGGACCTGCAACCAGGCACACCTCAAGGTGCTTCTCGTCAACAATCCTATAACATGAGCATTTTTGGCTGAAATGCCAACTTTGGGGTTGTTTAACGTTCATCAGCAGTGAACTATCAGATTTGGGGCCTAACATTTTAGAATACGGAATTGGTACTTCTCACTTGTCGGCGATTCATTATCTTACGACTGGAAATTTTGTGAGTATTACATAATTAGGCTAATTACGTGTTCGTGGGACAGAAACCAATGTAAACCCACCCGCTCGAGCGTTTGCATCTTTGTGCTTAACCCAACTCATACGAAGTGTATATAACCTGTGTGACCTTCAACAAAGAGAATGCCAAACCTACAGGCTGCCCGACTCCCATGTACGACGGCAGTGTTATTCTAGGTTTGGGCCTGCCTAGTCCAACATTAAAATCAAAATTCAGTGTGACATATTTCTGAATGCTCACAAGCTTTATTTATTGAATTCATATAAATATTTATACTGGCTCAGGCATCTAATACTTCCGATCATATTAATTTAAGGATCAGATTAACAGACTCTGCTAGACAATTTTCTACTGATATTAGTAGACAATTTCGAAATTTAACGAATCAAACTCTAATACTCCCAAGAGATAATTTGGAATTGAGGAATAAAGCAAGACATTTGCATTATCCTCAAGAGCATCTCAAAATTGAAGGTTATTTGAGTTGGGAAATCCACAAGTTGTATTAAGGAGAATAGGAACTGAGACAGAATCCAAAAGTGAAGAACAAGAGGAAGATTTATTTAATAGACAGGAAGAACCTGAAGATAATCCAAATATGGGTTTACAATTAACAGAAGCACAATTCAGAGATATTGTGACGTTCCTCGTATCCAAAACCTCGATAAGACATGCGTCGCACGCCTCTAGTACATATTTTGTCACTAGATGGCGCTACCCATCAATTACGAGCGTCTGCTCGTAATGCAAGCAGACGACGAACGGATTAATACGATGTACCGTCTGACGGCAGTACAGATCTCCAACTAATTAGACAAGTAATACAATTACTTGACCCACTACCGCTGACCCCTTCAGGGAAGGAGAGAGTCCTTTGGACTCATCCCTCGCAGGGAAGTCCTTCGACTCCCCTGACCTTAAGAAATCCTTAAGAAGATTTTCGAACCGAGTTCGATTGCACGAGAAGCATTGTTAGTAGAGGAGTTTTACTCCATGAGACGCCATGAAAATGAAGAGTTAGACTCTTTTATGGCACGCCTGGATAAGGCTGAAGACGATATGGTGGCTGCAAATGACAAACTCAAACTGGAGGGCCATATCAAGGCTTATTTGATGATCAGCAGGATTGGAAAAGATTTCGAGCATCAAATCCAATCCATTTATCAGTGGAAAAAGGAAGACCACCTACGACAACGTTTGCACGGCTTTGCTAGCGGAAAGCAACCGAAGACGACTTGTTGAGACCAGTGATAAGAATGTGGAGGCTGCGACTGCTTATACAAGCAGTCTTAAAGGCCAAAGTGTTAAAAGTGAAGTGAATTCTGCAAATTCCAGCGATAGAGCATATCTTCAAAGCATTGTCTGTTTCAATTGTGGTACCAATGCCCATTTTGCACGGGATTGTGCAAAACCAAAAGCCCAACGCGGAGGACTGCAACCTAGAGGTCGAAGTCAAGGACGAGGACGCAGACAGGGTCGTCGTGCGCCAAATCCAACACCAGAGAGCCAGATGACCAAGCAGACCTGGTTTGTCAAGGCCGCAGGGAAGCCAGCAGTCATCCAGGCACCTAGAGTTTGCAGTGCCAACATTCAAAATGGAAAAATGGAGTGGTTTTTGGACACCTACGCATCACATCACGTTTGCGGCGACCGCAACCTGTTTTGTGAGTTTGAGGAGCTCAAACCCATGAAGTTGAAGCTTGGTGAAGGATCATCAAGCATCACAGGCAGAGGGACTGTCGAGTTATCAGTGAAAATCAAGAATGTAGTAAATGTGATATCCCTTGAAAGTGTCTATTACGTGAAAGGCTTCAAAAGAAATCTCATTTCTGTTGGAAAAATTGACCAAGCCAAATTCAATGTTCATATTTATAATAACTGTTTAAAAGTATATAAATCTGATTCAAAAATTTGCTCATTGTACGGAAAGCTAGATGATGGGCTTTATAAAGTACAGGGTCCAGTTCAGTTCAGGTCTGCCAACTTGGGCAGTAGTTTTGATGCTAAGAGCAATTTAAATTTAACAAAACCTGAAAATTGCTGTTCTGAGACTGGTTCAATGGCCAAAATGGCTATTAGTGTTCATGTTTGGCATCAGAGGTATGCCCACATGTATACTAAAGACTTGAATCATTTGATTTCTGATGTTAATGTTAAGGGTATTGACCTTAAAGAGAAGATTCACAACACTGTCTGTGATAACTGTGAGCTATCTAAGTCAACTAGAGCTAGTTTTAAGTCAGATAATTTTCTTTTGACAAAGAATCCTTTAGAGCTCTTACATATGGACCTATGGGGTCCATGTAAGATTCCATCTTTAGGTGTGCTCGATTCTTATATTGTATTGTTGATGATTTCTCACGTTATTCTTGGATTTTTCCCTTAAAGTCTAAAAGTCAAGCTTTTAAAACTTATAAAAAATTCCATGTTAGGGTAGAAAGGCTTAGTGGCCATAAGATTAAAGCTATTCGCACAGATAGGGGTGGGGAGTTCACCTCAGATGAATTTGAGAGTTTTCTAAGCAACCTTGGAGTTGATATACAGAGAACTAATGCGTACAGCCCAGAAATGAATGGCGTGGCTGAACGTATTAACCGGAGTGTTTTAAATAGTGTAAGAGCCATGCTTTTGGCAGCCGGCTTACCTAAGTCACTCTGGGCAGAGTTAGCCCTGACTCAGGTGTACCTCAAGAATAGGTTTCTCCATTCTAGGCTAGATAACGAGGTGCCTTATATAGTTTTTAGAAAAAGGACCTTGTCTATTTCCCATTTGCGCATTCCTGGTTCATTAGCTTATGTCCACATCCCTAAAGCTAGTAGAGCTAGCAAGTTAGAACCCAGAGCTTGGAAGGGTGTCATAATTGGTTATGCCATGGGCACCAGGGGCTATCGTATTTGGGACTCCATTAGTAATGATGTGTATGAGTCAAAACATCAAATTTGATGAGTCCAAATTGTATAAGGATGTTGTTAGCATATGACACTGTGGGATCAGGATCGATATTACAATAATATCATCCGACCCACTATGCATAAAACACGATACAAACCACAAAAGTACCGAGAATAAATTATGCAAATATAGTTTAATTTATTAATAGAATTTATTTACACTTATAACTATTTAAATACTAAGATATGCAAATCTGATCGATTTACATATCTTAGGCCTATTTGGTTCCATGTGCTTAGGCTTCACACAATGGCGATATCTTGACGATCCTGAGGGATATGGTTGACTAAAGTCTGTCACAACCCAAAAGGAACAAGATAGATTGATTGTATCTATACAGGAAAGTATAATACAATCAATACAACTGAAATAAAGTGTTAGAGGAAGAAAAAGAGGTGTAAATGGTCAAGCCACAGCCACGTGGCGACCTAAGTGGTTTGACCCACATTCCGCGATTTACACGGTTATTTCTACATTAAGGGCCCGGGGCCAAAAATTGGGAAATAAACAAGAGAGTTACTCACCGCAGCCCCAGTCCAATGTCGCATCACGTCGGGATCGGTCATCGATCAAAGGCCGTGTCTCAGTCGCTCTCTGAAGCCGTATGGCCCATGCGATTCTCGATCAATCCAGACATCGACGGCCAAAAGCTCAACACATAATGTTCCAACACCATGTGGGAAGTATAGTCATTTTGACCCCATGTTCACCTATTAACAGGTGTTACTGAGTAACACAAACACAGGTGCCACAGGGAAATGTAATACATCGACTATATACATGTAAGACATTCAAAGTATGGTTCTTAACACGCAACCCATAAAATGCTATGGTTATGTTACACTACACTTCAAATATCAATATATACACTCAATATAATAACACATACCATCTAGGCAAATAATCATAGGCAAACAATATCACAGATCAAACATTCAGTTCAGGGTTTCAGTTCAGTATTTCACACTACTTCCTGTTTTGCTTGAGCATATATACTCTGCTAATCTCTCACTAATCCCTAAAGAATGTGTAGATAACAGAGTGGCCAATGGGTGATGCGGTTGTGGAATGTAATGACCACTGCCGGTATCATCCAACATTCTGATGTGGATTAGGGCAAATGGTCAATAGAATATATAAATTATATATTTATTGGCCATTACTTTTGGTATTGGTCATAAATAAGTGCGATATTTATTATCCACTTATTTATATTTAATGTTATAGATTGAATATGCCGCTAAAGACGCATAGCGCGCTCTAGTGGCAATTCCTTGCCATAACTACAGTTCGAGACCGTCACACGTCCCACCGGAAGGAAAAATGAAGATGTTTACATCTTCATTTCATCCTGATAAGATGCTCAAAATTGATGCCCTTGGGTGTTCATCTGATTCATCAGAGTGGCACCCAAAATCATAAAATTTGGTGTGTATATATTGCATTAAAGTCAAACAATAGTCTGCTAACAGAAATATTTTTAACTTGTGACGGTCCAAAATCGGAAACTACTTATTATTCTGCCACTAGATGGCGTTGACTGTTTGTCCGCGCCAAATTCAAACTACAGTTATCAGTTATTCTCACTTTTGGGTCTAATAAATAACTAAGAACAGTTTGACAAGTAAATAATTCATAACAGAGTGTATATTTATTGAATTATGATAAATAATAATATTTCACATTATTATTTATACATTGGATGGAAATCACTTGTAAAAGTGATTATTATTTAGGGAAAGTGTTGTGAGGAATTCCTCGCAACCCTTAGTCCTTTCTTGCGTATCTAGGTAATTGGTCGCACCTGCGACCTACTTCCTAGTTTGTGTAGCTGACCCTTGACCCTGGTCAAGCAGAGTTCACTTGGACCCTGGCAGGAAGTTGTACCGATTGGCCCAACTCCCGGCGTGTCATAGTTAAGCTTATAGTGCCCGCCTCTGATGGTCATACTGATGTTCAATTGGACACCGGCTGACCCCCAAGTGAGCGACCACTATAAAAGGGCTTGCAGAGCTCTATTTGGTTCCAGATAACCCTTAAAGATATATTGATATTATGTTCAGATTTACCTAGTTGACGTGGTTTCAGAACGCTTTTAAGACTCTCGAACCGGCAGGTGCAACAACCGTAAAGACCGTAGTGAGCCATAGCATTTATGTTATGAAGGCCTATGTACCGCGAATATACAAAAGTGATGATGACATGATGTTGTGACACATCGGAGAGTGGTGATTATTGATCTGGACATGCCAGTTATCGTGACCACTCTACTTTCGGTTGGATAACTATCTATTAACGTGTTAGTCGCGATGCGGAGCGCCGGACTATAAGGATGAAGGCCAAGTGGTTGCTTGACCCACGCGACACCCACTCAACTCTTGTTTACGGTATCTATGTTATCGTATTGTCTTGTTAGCGACACTCTGGTCATATGGCCCGAGTCTTGATCATCATCTGTCTGGGACACATTGTCATTCGGCAATGCCAGCCCAAACCTTGTGACGAATACAGCCAAAAGTCAACCGTTAGTCGGATCGACCTCCCACTCCAAATCCTGTTAGAACCACTTCAGACCAACCAGGAATGACAGATAAAGATCCAGACCTAGACATACTCCAGATTAACGCCGTACATTTATATTATTACATTCTGTTCGATAGTATACTATTCCTGGCTTTAGATTTGTATAAGTAATTGTTAGTCAGAGCTCTGTTAATAAATGCAGATTGTCATGTTTTGATAAGTTATGTGTATATTTTTCCCTCCGAGTTTCCGTACATTTTCACACACTGAGTTATCACTTCCGCATCTCGCGTAGTTGGCAGTGATTTAGTCGGTATTTCGAGGTTATTATCGCTTGGTAATTTCCCCGAATATCGGATCGTCACACGTGGAGGTTCTACCGAGATGAGGTTGCGATTCTCATTGTGTGAGGATTACGATTCGATCAAGTGTCTATTCATGTGGGTAGTACACTTTGTCTGTTGTGTAGACCTGTATCTTGTGATGTGTGATGTGGTCGAATGGCCACAAAATATCATCCCTGATATATAATATACTTTTATTATTCGGTCTATAACAACTTCTTATCCACTAGTCTATTCTGATAGAATTTAGGTTACGGCCGATAACAAAATAGTGCCGTAATAATTAGGGGCGGATGTGTGCGTAATTTCCGACGGGGTGGATGGATTTCTTCGGATGTCCCCTGCCCTATTGAGAAATAATTGCATATCTGCGGAATTAAGTAGGGTATTCGGGTAACACCGAAAATTAGAATCTTGCATTTTCCAAGTAACTTCATCAGACTTGAGTTGTACTCTACATTGGCCAATCTGAAACTTTTCTTTGGATGTGGAACGAGGTGCAATTTCGTCCTTAGCGAGTTGCACCATTCCATGTAGAGGCGCTATTCGGGGGAGCTATCGTTCCTCCTATCGGGCTGAAACAAGAAACTCTCTCTGAGCTGTGAACAGGATAATGCCGGCAAAAGAATCCCAACTGTTTCTATATTAAAAATTATAAGTGTGAACCAGTAATTATTGTAGTATAAAATTCATGAAAGTTCAGGCGGACTTAGTGAATTTTTCCGGTTCTTGTGCTAAATGTACACAGGTTCGATTGGATCTTGTACGTTTCCTCGAAACGAAGAGTAAAAGCATTCTTGGTGTTTGTGGGTTTTATTAGTATTTCTGCGTGAACGTGGAGCTCGTATGGAACTCGATCACATCGTGGTAGGACCAATACATTTTCCAGTAGTAGGGCCACAAGTGATTGATGGTGAGGTGTGTCTGTCTCTATTCTGCTTCGAGATTTGACGCAGAAGTAGAGTTAAAAGGCCCCGTCGCCAGTGTTCCGCGCACTAGTAAAACGAATGAACGTAATCTCTGCAAATCACGACTATGCTGATATTAACTAATCAAATTTATCTTTTCTTTGTTTCATGGGAATCTGACTTCGTAACGTGTTCAAGAGCTAGAGACAAAGGTTTTTCACGTGGAAAACTTTCTCGATAGTCCTAAGACACCCCGTGGAGTTTGTCCCATTGTGCTGAGATCTAGGATAAGCCTCGAAGCTGATAATTGCCCAAACATGGCGGATATGGGTCAACACTGGTCAAGGACGGTAGTTGCCGTGTTCTGATTGGATCTCACCCAACAATTAGAGTCAGCAGGATGTACGGATTACTACTAGGTTAAATACTCTGTGTCCAGGAAATTCTTTCTCTTTCTACTCTTAGTACTTGTGCTTTACAGTTTGAAATCATATCATTCCACTACTTTGTGTAATATTATATACTTTATTTTAATTCTGATAATTTTACATGGCTTCTACAATGAGTCCTCGAATCACGCGTGCGATGGGAAGAACTGGCCAACTTGCACTAGAGAACACGGTGCAACAACCTCCAGTTTACGACCACGCGACCACTGATGAGGACGTTCAAAGTGAAAAAGTGGTACACACGTACCACACCGCGATGCCAGACGAACCCATCGCATCCACGTCAGGTGAACCTCTACGATCTGCAACTGCCGTCGTATCCATCTCGTCAAGTGGCGAAGGTGATGCGGGCTTGAGCGCAAGCACGTTCGAGCGGGCATGTAGATATTATGGCGTTGCACCTCATCGTTTTGGGACGCTGAACCAACTGTTCACTCATGTGAACCGGAATCTGGAGCTAATCATGTTCAAGAATAAACTTAACCCTTTTGACTGTATGGAGAGAGAAGGCTTATTCGATGTATCGACTATCACACCTGTGGTGAGTCAGTCCTCGAATCAAGCAAACGAGTCCGACCATGACTACTCCTTAAATACCCGGAGTAGGGCGTCGAGTGTGGCGAGAAGTCTCGGCATACCCGACCGTGGACAGACTCGTTCCCCCAGCCGTTCGAGAAGAGTTCCTTCGGTACCTGGCGACACTCGTCATATAAGAGGCGACTCCTTACGTAGGGAGGAACCTCGGGCGAGGTCTGGGTACCCAAAGGGGAACCCGCACGATAGTGGA